>NCQV01058739.1:1958-34060 GCA_002740545.1 Lophocereus schottii | reverse complement strand
AAAAAAAAAAAGAGTGAAGTGCGGAAGTCTACGGTGTTCTTCAAACCCTTGCAATTGGGGGGAAACGAAATGAAATTCGAAGGTTTGTGAATGAGATGAACTTGTTTGATTGATGAATAGAAGTGGGAAGGAGAAGGTAGAAGAGAATCAATTGAAGCAGACCATCATTTTTGAGGTACTTGTCTTCTCTTCAATCATCTTAAGGAAGCTAGTAGATTGCTAGCTTGCTATTTTGTTGTACTTTAGGGTGTCAAAATCTCAGTTTCATGAATATTTTTCTGTTATGACTTTGACTCCCGCAAAGGGGGCGAACTTTGTGCTGTGTACTTTATTTCTTTTAATTTCTGAGCAGTGTAGTTGTCAAAGATGGCATTTTTTCCGCCTCCTTGTTTGCTGAGAATTTGATGATTGCTTGAATTGTTTGCTGATATGAAAATATGGCTATTTTCTTCTGGTTTACGAGGCTTCCTTCATGGTGCTGAGAGTACCTTGCTTTATGTTCTGCAGGTGGAAAATGTCTAGTGTTTTGGCTACCATTTGTGGAAACAATGTGCTGTACTTCGGATCTTATGTGGAGTAGATGCCATTTCCAGCTGTAACCTGAAGCTTTGCTGTGGCGGGCAGCTGAAGTTTTTTTTTAAATTTTTTATTTTTACACCATGAATGTGGCTTCCATTCTTCGTTGCCGTCAATCCATGTTTGCGAATCTCTCTATTTCAATCTGCAGACCCACCAAACCAAACTGTGTCTTCATTCACCACTTAGCTGGTAATGACCCAAGTCATACAATTGTAAACTCCCTCTGTGAATCTCTTAGGAAAGGCTTGAACTGGGATACATTGAGCAGAAAATATGATTCGATGAATTTGAATGATCCTATTATCAATAGAGTACTTCTAGAACTCAAGGAACCTCATGAGGCGAAAAGGGCTCTGAGCTTTTTCCACTGGGTTGCGCATAGCAAGAAGATTGAACGTGGGCTTGAACCTTATTGCATCATCATTCACATCTTGGCTAGGGCACACCTTGTAAATGATGCACTTGTTTTACTGGAATCTGTGTTGTCGAGAAATAGTGTTGATGTTGTTGATGATTCTTTGAGATTATCAATTGTTGATATGCTGCTGAGTACTTACAGGATCACCAACGCTTGCCCTTTGGTCTTTGACTTGTTGGTGCAAACTTATAGTAAGTTAAGTCTGTTTGAGATTGCTTTTGATGTTTGTTGTTTGTTGGATGGGCATGGATTCTCTTTGAATCTGGCAACCTTCAACACTTTGATCCATAAAATACAAAAATCAGCTGATAAAAGTGGTTTGATCTGGAAGGTGTATGGGCATATGATCCAGAAGAGAATATACCCGAATGGAGCGACAGTGAGGACAATGATTAGTGCATTGTGCATGGCAGGCGAATTTCAAAAATCTGTGGACATCATCAATACAATTCGTGGCAGGGGATGTTCTCCGATGGTGATTGTGAATGCTAGTTTGGTTCTTAGAATGATTGCAGAAGGTAGAATTGAGGAAGTACTGGTTTTATTGAAGAGGATGTTGCAGAAGAACTTGATCCTTGACACTGTTTCTTATTCATTAATTGTTTATGCTAAGCTCAAAAGCCGAGAAGTTGACTTTGCAAGAGAATTTTATGGAGAAATGCTTAATAGGGGTTTTCAGCCAAACCCGTTTGTGTACACTATGTTTATTGAAGCATATTGTGAAGAGGGTAAAGTAAAAGAGGCACTTGACTTGATGGAGGAAGCAGTAAGCATGGGTCTGAAGCTTTATGATGAGACATACAATTGTCTTATAACTGGAAGTTCTAAAGCAGGTAACTTGGCGAGCAGCACCAGACTCTGCAAGGAAATGATACAGAAAGGTTTCCTGCCAAGTTCTTCAGCATTTAATGAGATGGTTGGAAAGATGTGTCAAAGTGGGAATATGAAGCAGGCCAATGAGATTTTGACTCTTTTGACACAGAGAGGTTTTTTGCCTGATGAAACAACATTCAATTACCTGATTGATGGCTATAGAAGAGAGGGAAATATGTCAGAGGTTCTGAAACTATACTATGAGATGGAATTTAGGTCACTCTGCCCTGGGTTACAAATTTTCACATCGTTGATAGCAACCCTATGTGAACATGGGAAAGTGGAAGAAGCAGAAAAGTATTTGGCCATTATGAAATGTCGATCATTGGAACCAACCCCAACTATCTATGAGCAAATGATTTGTGCCTACCTTGGTAATGCAAATAAAGAGAGGGCTCGTCAACTTTACAATGAGATGCTTAAGAGAGGCTAAAAGTTCAGTTGGCCGACTAGTAGTTTTTGTCCTGAAGTTCTCGAAAGCTAATTTGTTCTGTGCGCTGCAGTCACTCTACTGAGGAATTTTACTGCAAGAGTCACTAATACCTTTCTGTCATTTCCTGTATGCATTATCTTCTTTCAAGCTGCAGCAGCACAAGAAGGTTTAGTTGACACATTCTGGTATACAAAGCCAGGTCTCGTTGTGAAGAAAATATTGGCAGCCCCACCACCTGCCTAATCTTTATGTGGTTCTCTGTCCTTGCGATAAATAAAATTTCTATGGTCTAAGGGGGGAGAACAGAGGAAGAATATCTGCCGTGACGTAGGTGAAGATCAAAGTTGGTGGTTTTTATCAGATCTGTTGTATCTTGGACTCAGGTATTGAAGTCTGCCAGAGTTAATGAACTTTTTGACTTTGGATTATCTGCTTTTTGTTGCAATATCACAACTTGTCTATGATTGCTACCTATCTGGGTGGTAAAATCTTCCTGTGTCAAAAACTATGAAGCTATCCTCCTCAGCTGGGGAGGGCGTTTAGAACTTAAGATAATATGGTGTTGAATTGTTCGAAACTTGAACCAAAAACTTAAGTTAGTCTGTGTAGTGGTTTTTTAGATTGGATATTTACGACTATCCTTAGTTGGTGTCTATTTCTGCTTTTGTTTGTTTTAGGCATACCTTGGCTCACTTTGTGACAGAAAATATGAACTATACATCTTAAGTAGTTTAGTGTACCTGTTGTTATTTATTGAGCCATTTCTTTTAAGTGATGTCATCTCTGTTCATGTTAATTTTGCAAATTCAGAGAATAATGCTCAAAATGTATAAAGTTCACAGGACCCTGCTCTTTCATGTTGTTCTTGGACCTGCTAGTTGCTATGCCTTGTAAACAATTTACTGCCCGATGGAGCTATTGTCAAGAGTGTTTTTCCCCTCACCCCCTCCCCCCAAAAAAAAGGAAATTGAGGAAAATGAAGTTCAGCTCATGTGCATGCTGAGATTCACATGTAGAGCAAATATTTACTGAAAAACATGTTGACATGCCATGCAAATGCTATGTTTTGTTTACTTACAATCGCAAGCTAAATGACAAAGACTACTCCTCATCACTTTTCGAGTATTATTTGTCGGGACACCCACTTCCTCAATGGGGACATGTAGGGTGGTCAAAATGCTGGGGCTTTTGACTCAACCATATCATGTTTTCCTTGGGCTTGGAACCTACTTTACCCTCAGTAGTCTACCAACGGCCCAATTTAAAAACCTCCTTTGCCAACTGGGTTGTGTAAGTTGCATCCATATGATAAGATTTTGTCATAAATTTACTTAAGTTTGTTCTCTATCAACCAAAATGTCATGTTTCTCTCCTCTGTTTCTGTTGAGGTTGTTTAGGACAAAGTTGCCAATTGAGGTAGGCCCTGTTCACTGGAAGGGTTTGATTGCGCATTACACCTCTTAGTGGAGAAGCTTATACACCAGGGTATTCTCTATCATCCAAAAGGTATTGCATTTCTTTTGTAAAAGGGGGGGGTGGTTTGTGTGTGTTGTTCTTTTTTTTTTCTCTTTTGTGGGTGGGGTGGGGGTAAAGTAGTTCCTGAAATGACGATCAAAGTTGGTGTTTGTTATCAGATTAATCACATATTGGAAGTCCCCTAGAGGTAATCAACTTTATGATTTGAGATTATCTGCTTTTCCCTGTAATATCATACCTTTTCTCTCACTGCTGTCCATCTGACATGATAAGATTTAGTATTCATGGGTCCAAAAGTGTGAGCCATATTTCCTGATATCGCATTGAAGTTTAAATTAATAAGGAGTTGCACTGTTTCCGACTTTAGCATGAAACGTCTAATCATTGGATCGAATACTCATAGCTTTGGTCTTCATTCTCATTTCTTCTCTTTTGTCCTAGGGATTGTTTGAGTGTTTGTACTAACTTTTGTGGCTGAAACCATGATCTAGATCTGGTGCATGTGCCTGCTTTTATTTATTTATGTTTCACCTGACTGTGCCTTTGTTTCAATCATGATAATTTTCTGAAATGTGGGAAGATTTAATGGTTCACCATAGCAATCCTGAGCTATCATCAAGGTCCATGAACCATGTTCTTTGCATACTGTTCTTCATTTGCAATGTAACACGAATTTGCTGGCTGTCTACACAGCTCTGCTTAAGAGTCTTCATTTTCAGAATTGATTCAAATGAAGTTATACGCAACTGCATGTCATACAAATGACATGTTTTGTTTACGTATGATGGAGAGTTAAAATGCCAAGGACCCCTTGCCTTCATGGCACCTGTACCACATTTCAAGTAGAAAGTCTTGGAACTCGAGCTTTTGCGTTCCTCTTCAGTGGGGGAATCTGGGTTGGTCAGCAGGTTGGCTTGGACCCTACTTTGGCTTCACTAGTCCACTGAGGGCAATTAAAACAGTGGCCAGTGAAATTAATTTCATTGTACCTTTGATCTGGTGCAACCACAAAGATGCCTGGAGGCAATCCCCAACTTAAGCGATTGGGGGCTGCATAGGATACATTTGTATGGTTGGATTTGATTGCGCGATACACCACTAGAACTAGACCTGGTAAAAAGTGACTCAACCTGAAAACCCGACCCTAATCCATCCGAACATTTTGAGTTTTGAACACGATTTTCTTGAACCAAACTCGAAAAAAATAAAACCCGAAAAATCCGCAAATTGGCGGGTTAAACCCGACCCGAATCCGAACCCCCTGCTTGACCAGAACATTATGTCCTTAGTTTTTAATTTTTCTCTAATTTATCCCTTTTAACAATAATGCTTAGTCATTTTTATCGAATAGTTTAAAACGACATTATATAACTATTGCATCTATTTACAAATTAAACAATAATAACCTTATTTTTTTCTTCATTCTTTGAAAATTATATCGTACATAACTTTTAAATGAAAAACGTTAAAAATGGGTATAAAATTGCATGAAATAACTATCTAATCTTTTAAAAAAATTATTTTAAAGGAAGACAAGTACTAAAGTTGCGCAAGTCATACTATTATATACTTAAACAAATATGTGTAATTATTTTTTAAATTAATTAATTTACAATAATTTAAATTTTGGTTATAACTACAAGATAGTGTCTTTTACTTCTTTTATTCAATTTTATTTGATTTTTGTTGTAACTAGTCTTAAATTATGATGCTAGTGGTAGAAAAACGGCTTGCCGTATTCGTATTGAGGTTGACCCATCAATAAAGTTTTACCTGATTGGATATTGGTAGATTAGTTACTAAAAATATTAAATTATTAAATAGGTTATTAGCGGTTAAAATGTTACAACCCATTAAAATGCTCTTGATAGGTTGCCTCATAAATGGCCAACCCGCTGTTGACCTTCTTTCAATGTATGCGTCGATCTACCAAAAACCAAGTGGGGCTTGATTCTTTGCCGCCCATACAAGAAGTTCATATATTATAATAAAAAATTTGAATATTTTTAATATTTTTTTGAGAAATTACAATTATTATGTATTTTCATTAAATACTAACAATTTTGAGTAATAAATTTTGAGTAATAAAGAAGAATAATTTACAGAAAAGACGCTCTAAACCTATTGGATTGATCTAAAACCCGTAAACCCGAAATACATCCGCTCGTATTTTACCCAAGCCTGAAATACATTCAATCCGTATTTTACCCAAATTCGAATACACCCGACCCGTATTTAACCCACCCGCCCGAACTTGTTAACTCCTTTAAAAGACTTGATTTAATTTTGAGTGAAAGGCATATTTTAAATTTGATTAATTCATATCTGTTTATATAACCTTTACACATTAATTATTATTGATTATGTGATTCCAATCATATTTGATTATGAGATAATATATGCTACTTTATTAGGGATATTTGCCTAATAAGAATTTGATTTATTTTGATATTTGCTCAACAAGATATTAGGACCAACGAGGGAAGGCAATTGAAAGGATTCCTAAAATATCTGTAATCAGCTAAAAATAAAATTAGCCGTTGGAAGGACTTACTTGTTGAAGTTGCAAATTTTTCAAGGATTGAAAAATTTTAGACTTTGGTATCCTAAAGGGGGAGAATTCTTTCTTGTTGGATATTCTTATGCCGATTATGCAGGTTATAAGGTGGACAGAAAGAGCACTTGAGGCACATGTCAATTTCTTGGTCCATCACTTGTCTCTTGGCACTCCCAGAAACAAAACTCAGTGGCACTTTCAACAGCAGATGTAGAGTATATTGCCACCGGAGTATGTTGTGCACAACTCTTATAGATGATGCAACAATTACAAGACCTAGGAATTAATCTCAGGAACATTCCTATTCGTTGTGACAATATGAGCGCCATCAATATAACGAAAAATCCAGCTTAACATTCTCGAACAGAACACATTGAGGTACGTCATCACTTTATTTGGAACCATGTTGAAAAGGCGATGCATGCTTAGAATTTATTAGGAATTTTTGCCTAAGAAGAATTTGACTTATCTTGATATTTGCTCAATAAGATTTTAGCATCAAGGATTGTTTTGGTGCTTGATGCTTACTTTAAACATGGAAGGCATTTGAAAGGATTCATAGAATATCTCTAATCAGCCAAAAATAAAATTTGTTGTTGGAAGGACTTACTTGCTGAAGTTGCAAATTATTTATGGAATCTGAAATGTGTTTCAAGGTAAATCGGATGATTCTAACGGCTCTCTCAAGGGTTTGCTATAAATAATGGAGCTGATTGAACGTCGAAAACATATAGAAAAGCAAGGACAAACATACCTCACACCCAAGCAATCATTGACATAAATTGAGCGTTGAATTGCTTTATTTCAATTAATTTGTATTGTTCAAGTTGTAATTGGGTGGAATTATAGAGTTGAAGGGTCAACTCTACCAAGCCCTGTTGAGAGTGACAACTTGGAACTTAAAGTAGCTGTACCCTAGAGTTGTGTAATCATCTCTCTTAATCAAAAATTCAGGTTGATCTTAGAGTTAGATAACCCTAGGCGGGGACTAAGCCTAGTTGAAGCTAGCCTCGTTAAAAAATACTTGTGTCTTGTTCACATTTACTTTTCTGTAATTCTTTTTCGATTAATTTGCAACCTTGATCATCACCCTATTCACCCCCCTCTAGGGTGATCTCGTAGTTTTTGAATCAACAATTATTGAAAACTCAAATGCTATTGAATCACCATAGAAGGAGGTGAATAGGGTGATGATCAAGATTGCTAATTAATCGAAAACGAATTGCGGAAAATTAAATGTGGACAAGACCTAAGTATTTTTTAACGAGGTTACCCTCAATCAAACTTAATCTTTGCCTAGAGTTCGCTAACTTTAGGATCAACCCGAATTTTTATTAGGAGGGATGATTACAGAACTCTAGAGTACACATATTCTAAGTTCTAAGTACCAAGTTGACACCTTCAACAAGGTTTAGTAGAGTTGACCTTTCAACTCTATAATCCCATCCAATTATAACTTGAAAATACAAATCAATTGAAATAAAAGCAATTTAATGCTCAATGTATGCCAATGATTGCTTAAGTATAAGATATGCTTGTCCTTGCTTTTCTGTGTGTCTTCAACCAATCAACTTCAATATTTATAGCAAACCATTGAGAGAGCCATTAGAAACTAGCCGTTGTTGTCGTCCGAATCTTCAATTGAAGGTCTTGAAACACAGTTCAAAGTCCTGGAAAAATTTGTAAATTTAGCAAGTAAGTCCTTCCAATGGCTAATTTTATTTTTGGCTGATTAGAGATATTCTAGGAATCCTTTCATTTGCCTTCCATAATTAAAACAAGAATCAAACACCAAATCAATTCTTGATGCTACAATCTTGCATAGCAAATATCAAGGTAAATCAAATTCTTGTTAGGCAAATATCCCTAATAATCAAATATGATTGGAATCATATAATTAAGAATAATTAATGTATAAAGATTGTCTAAACAGATATGAATTAATCAAATTTAAAATATGTCTTTCTCTCAAAATTAAATCAAGGGTTTTAAGGGAGCCAACAATCTTCCCTTTTTTGATGAAAGACAATATTTTAACTTGATTAATCTAATACATCAGCATACCAAAATATAATCATAACCAGTTAAGGCAAGATCAAGAACTTGCATCTTTCATATTAGAAAAATTACATACATCACCAAACCAACATATAGTGCCAAACCAAAATGAAGCTATCACCTAATTAGATGTACCTTCCAACATCACCATTCCATGATCTAATTAGCATCTCTAGTCCGTACCAAATTATTCTCCCCCTTTGACTTTCATCAAAAAAATAAGGTGTGACCCAAAAAAAAAAGTTAGTTCATACACGTGGGATCAAAATGATTAAAACAAAACATTTGGAAATCAAAGCAAAGAGAACTGAAGCCTAGATAAAGTGAGGATTAGAAGAGGTCGATTGGATATGTGATCTGCAACACTGGTAACATGGTCCAAGTTAGAGGGCTTGAAGTTAACCGCGAGCTTGGCACCATGGTGACCCAAATTAGTCATGCGGATCAAGTAATCTAATTTCCTGCTAAATAGCCTCATTTCAGTATGTGTTATATCTACTCTAGACCTCAACTCGGCATGATCCTCACGTAATCTTTCAAGTCCCTCTGCGAGTGTAGCTAAAGTGGAATTCTTTGTGAGGCAGACTCTAAGACCACTGGCTTCGTCAGTAGTGAGCTCGTCAGTCGTGAGCTTAGAAACATGCTTCTAACCTCGAGTGACTGTTTTGTAGAAACGTAGGGTTTTAAGGGAGTTTGCAGAAATGATCGTTACTGGCAGGGTGACACAATCTTCAAGATCCAAAGGGACTTTGAAATAGGTGAAGATGCAGGTGAGTAGGTTGCTATAGGGAAGTGCAGAGGGGCGACTCATATTAGCTACCCAATACATATAATTGAGCATAATCAATGCATAATACGTTGAGTAACCATTCATAAATCAATAGACGGCTTCAAGGACAATCTCATTGTAGGCCTCTTTGGAATTGTCTTTTAGGTAAAAAACCCAAACAAATGCATTGTGCAGTAAACTAGGCTCTGAAAGAGAACATGACAGGGCGATGTTCTGTTTTGGCGTTTGTAGGTTTCCACCTTTCGGGGTAGGCAAATTGGGTGAGACACAGGTCTTTAGCAGTCTTACGGGTCAAGGTGGAGGAGGCAGATTCGGTGAATTTGAGCCCAAATATAGTTCAAGAGTTAAGCGAGTAAGGTTGATTTTTACAGATTTCACCGAGCTCACAAAATAGACACCATTAGCATCCATTTTTGTCTCCAGATTCGCACAGAACAACTGAACCAAATGAGGATATACAGCAGCACCCAAATCAAGCAAACCCAAACAATTGTCCTTAACCTCTTAAAGAACCCAAATTTTTCAGACCAAAATAATTGAACATCCAGTTTCTCACAAACAAAGGTAGATTGATTACGAAAGGAATTATAACGTTGCTGACTTTCAAGGATTGGAAGCCATTCATCTCGAATGGAGTCAATGGTGCGAATTTGGGCTGGAGAAGGTGGTATCGTCGAAACTTGAGCGGGTTCCTGATGGGTTGGAGACGGTGTAGACTGGGCTGACTCTGGCTAAGCGCAATCTTGGAGCGAATCTGAAGGAGAGTCGGGATTGTGCACTGGTTCAGTCGACTTGCCTTTTCATGTTCGTTTTGCTGGACCTGAAGCCAGGCGACTCGATCGGCATTTGGGCAGAGCAGAAGAAGAAGGCAGGTTGTGGGTCTTGGAGGTGTTGGGTGCGGAGGTTTTGGAAGCTCGATTGGCTTCTCCTCCTCTGGTGGTAACCATGGTTGCCGATTTGGAGGGAGGAAGGTTCAAAGTTGTGCTTGGTAATGGAGAATTTAAGCGAGTTATTGATAGGTCTAACTAGAATTGTAAGTGAGAAGGAATTGGAAGGAGTTGAAGGGAATTAGAAAGAGTTGGAACTTGGAAAGAGTTGGAAGGAATAGAGAGAAGGTGAATGATGAGACTTTAAGCTGAACAAAATAGCCCGTAGCGGAGAAGCTAATACACCAGGGTATTCTATTGTTTTTTATTTTCTATCATTTCTGTCAAATCTAAGTCAATAAATGTCAAAAAAAGATTAGAGGTAATGGCCATAAAACATGAGAATAAGTGGAAAGGGCCCACCCAAGCGCAAAGCTCTAATAAATACTCCACTTTGTCGCATAATCATGATAGAATCATGGAAACAGTACAATGCTGTTTCAATTATTGATGTGTTCATCGAATTGGCCTCATCTGGAAAATTAGTGTGCAAGGAATCACAGCAAGGGACGCATGTACAAGTTCAAGGTACAAGGGATTTTAGGTCAACTATGATCTTGGGGTGCTATATTGGGTCTCAGCTATGTTGGTGACAATCTCAGAAGGGAAGGTCGAAAATTTTACTGCATGGCTTCCTGAGCTGAAATGGTTCATTTCTGGATCAATCTAATTAATTTATGGAGTAGTTTCCAAGCCAACTACTATACAAATACATCCAATTGCTGCCATCCTGAACTTTAGTATAATATATAAACAAAAAGGGAGAGGCATGAAACTTCATTATTGAACTGCACTGTTAGTTTGATGCCTACAGTTCTATATCCACAAGCATGAAGGTCTTCTGGACTGCCATGATAGAGTTTCACGCAAGATCCAAGAGGAAAAGAGGAACACAACCAGAATGTGTTCATGTTGGAGTGTGTATTTCTACTGCCAACATAACTTATTGTGGTCTTCTGTTTATCCAGCTCCATTTGGACGGGAGGAAAAAGTGAATTAATGCAATGCAAAGTGTCTAATATCCATAGTTGATATTGGCAATCAAATCACTAGAGCTTCTTAGTTATTAAGAAGTCTGTTGTAGTTACATTAATTGCACGTCATTGATGATTTCATGTTCTCAAAATGCCTATCGTCACTGCTTCAACTATTTGGGTAAACATAACTTTGTGTTATTTTTCAGTTTCACTTCTAATTTGGAAGATTCAGTAGAAACTGACTTTCTGCAATTTCGGGGTATGGCTGAATCCTCCAATATGCTCATCCAGGCCAGGAGCCCGGTAAGGGGCATGGAGGTGACTGGATGGTGATATATTGTGATATGATACCTAGTTTTTGTTTGTATGTCTTCTCGCTGGATGTCTGATCTATTTTTATGCTTATTAGTCTAGGTTCTGTCTTATCTAGAGTATCTGCTATTAAAGTTTTGAAGTTGATTGAGCTTGCATTGTTAAGTGACTTAAGAAGTGTCCCTAACAAATGCTCCATTGTGCCATCTCAGCATCTTTCATCACCTAAACCTAAACAAATCCCTAATGGGATCCCAAAGAGACTAAAATTCTTCTAAGACCCTTTCAGCAACTTGGTCTCCTCTCTGACCATGAACAATTCCTCACGACTCCGAGGACTAAGAACTAGCTTACAAGCTACCACAAACTTTATCAGCGAGTTGTACTCTCACTCACTTGCTCCTTCGTACTTTTCATGGGGTCAGTCATGCTGTTCCAAGCTACGCGCATTTACCTATGGGTTTTAATGGGAAGGTTTTGTGAAAAATAAGAAGAGAATTTTCTGGCGATGTAGTATTCATATGAAATCCTTGTAAGTTTTTTTTTTTTTTTTTTTTTTTTTTTTGGGGGGGTAGGGGGAGATTTTGGGTTATTACACCCTCCCCGCCTATCGCATGGGAGGTGATCTCACTAAGTGATATATTCTCTATGATTTGAGATATTCTCCCTGTTTCTATCTCTCTTTCATGTACATGCACGCATGCACAAGAGACATGGGCAGCAAGGCATTCCCTGAGATATCTGTCAGGTTTCAGGTTTTGAGTGTTCCAAATGATCATAGATTTCGACTTCACTGTCCGTTCCTTTGTTTTAACATTTTTGACATCAAGAATGTCTTTAACGGTTCGTGTGGGCAGCATTTCTATCTTACAGTTGCAGGCAATTGCAGCGTTTATTCATCAGAAACACTGCAGATGCACATCATTATGTAATCCATACCAACATAATTGTTTGCTTTTTGTCCAGGTTCTATTGGACTATCTCTCTGCCCCAAAATACTAATTCAAAGTGATAGGAAATGCTGCAGCAATCAAGATGAGTTAATGGCATATGGGGCTATCGCTGTTGTGTCCACTGCAAAGTGTCAATCTGGATTAAAACCACATAACCAAACGAGTCATTGATAACAGAGGAAAATTCCGCAGCAAATCCATCTTGTCAAGGCAATGGCGCTCTCTTTGAATTTGAAAGTAATAGCAATGAGGAGGTTCAAGTTGTCGCCAACCTGGAGTGAGAGACTTGATCTGGCTGGTCAATATATGCGGCCTAAGCTTCTGATTCTAGATGGATGTTGTTCACTTATCTTTGTTTAAAATTTCTTTTGGACCTGCATTATATTACAGGCATGTTTTGACCATATACCTCAACTTCACTATAATCTTTGGAAAAATCTTGTATGGGCCACCGTGATTTCCGCGTTCACACACCATCATTCCGTCTGGTTAGACACTTAGACCTACCTGCCTTTCGCTGATGGTTATTGAGTGTTATTGTTGTTGCACTATTCAGTATTCATTTTTAATTATCTTGGGCAACTACCAAGTGATACTGTCAAGTGTTCATGTGCAAATTCTTTTTGAATGCTTCTGCATTTTATACTTATCAAACACAACAACTATCAATGTGGGATTTGCTTGCACGGAATTTGGGGTGATTCAAATGTAAGCAGCTTTATCGATATGTGTATGATCGACGTAGAGGCCAACTCACAAGTGAAATTTGACAAAGTGTTTTAGAATTGAAAATCTTTTGATAGAAAGGAAGCACCTATCAAACAGAGGCAATGAAAATTTATCAGAAATGATGTAGATCAAACCCGTGTGATAAACACATGAGAGGGTCAATAAAGCTTCCGTAGATACATAGGACCTGAGCTTCGTTCAATACATGTAACAAACATGCTACAAATAGAAGACTCCTAATTATAACACAGGAATGGCTCCAAAAAGAACGCTTCTAGAAACCAAACAAGACGTATATGATAACACTTATCACTAATTTCATAATCAAACATGAAAAGTTCAACATCTTGCAGTAATGTAGTGGCAGCATCTCGAAGCCTGCAAAGTCCATGTCCACACAAAAATAGTCTTCGGAATGCTGTCAAAGGACAATCAGTAGCGGTAACGTAACTATATATGTTTATTGAGAATAGGCTTCGGAAAACTAATTGGCATTTGATTATTTGACTAGAAATCTTACTGCATAGGCCTTGAAATTGAATAGGTGGCTGAATTCTGGTAGTATGTGAATCGATTTGATTCTACATTTTCTTCACGTATACTAATTGTTTTTCGAATCAACTATTTCAGATCAATTGTTAGTAGATTGGAACCGAAAATGATTAAAAGGAACCAAAAATTTCATTTGTTTGATTAAAATTAGTATAATCCGAATATGAACAAAATGACCTATTCATAAGTCGATTCGAGAATTGGTAGGAGTAGAATTATGTCTCCTCAGACCCTTAGGTAGGATTATGTCTCCTTAGAACAAAATCACTAATGCTTTCAACTTGAATTCATGAATTTGTTCATTTAAAATAAGTCCATCAAACATGTAAATAATATACCTATACGAATGTTTTAAATAAAATATTCGTTGTTACTAGCTAGTAGTCTAATATTTTATGTATAAGATAGGCTAAATAGATATAACATACGTGCGTAATCTAAATGGTAAAAACTCGATTATGTGATAGTTTACAAACAACTATGGTAGTATAACTTTGTACATTGACCATTCAAAACTGTATTCAACCACTGTACATCAAAACTGGATAGAGATTAACGCATACATTCATTCAATCATCAATTTAGGTCAGATCATCTAAAATGGCCTCTTGAGATCCTGAAGATCAACTGATTCAATGCACTCACCCCTACTCCTATAACCATGCAATAGCTTCAACAACTTAGTTACTTTTTCCTTCGTCCTCCCATTGATATTCCACCCAACCTGTAATATTAACAGCAGCTTTTGAAATGCTCCTGCCTGAAGAGCTTCTTCAACCACAGCAATATTTCCTCCTTTCTCTATCCCCTCACCCTGGCTCAACCGCCATAGCACGGACACCGAGAAATCCGTTGCCAATTCCGACACTCGAAGGATCTTCTTCACCACCACCGGGACTGTTAGGGCGTGGCTTTGGGCCACCTCTCTCCCTACTTGGACCCGGCAAAGCCCATCTAAGACACCCAATGCCTTCTCACATATGCCCTTCTCAGCATCCACTAGGGTTTCTAGGAGCAATGAGACCAATCCCATTTCTACAAGCATCGGTATGATAGTCTCACCTGCAGGTGATGATGATGTGATCATATGGTAGATCACCACCAATGAGGCCTTGGTTGAAGCCGGGCAAATGGGCTCTTTGATGAGCTTAATTAATCCTTCTTTAACTCCTGGAATTTCCACTAATTTTTTGACTATTTTCTCCTTATTTTTCAAGCTCGAAATGATCTCTTTGAGGATCACCACCGCATTTCGCCTCTCAGATAGGCCTCCGTCATTCAAAAACCAAACCATTCTCTCTACGGAACCAGTGGATTTCAAACTTACTATGGCATCTTCATTGAGGGGGAGCATCGAGGGCAAAACACTCATTACATCCCCCAAAACTGAAATGACGCCTTCGCCCTCCCTTCCTGCAAATGTTTCAAATGTGGAGGCTAGGACCCGACCCGACCCATTGGCCACAATGCACTTCCTATTCCTCTCACTCTCCTTCATAGCTTTATTAAGCTTCCCAACAAACTCCCTACACTCTTGGGCCTCATGGGCCACTGAGATACGGCCCAAGATCTGACCCACCTCGTTCGGCCTAATGGGTATCCGTGGGGTGGGGATGCGTTCAACCCCATGGGACCGGTTCTCGACACACCAGTCTTGGATCATGCGACGGATGGTGTGGTTGGGAACCGGGTCAAGGGTACGTAAGACTTGCTTGGTCATGGGGCAAGTCATGTGGCCGGCCTCGAGCCACTTCTCAATGCTTTCACGGTCGTAGGTGATCCCGGTTGACATGGTGACCGGATCCTTCATCATGTCTAGGGAGATCGGGCATCGGAAATGGGTCGGAATTACTTTCTCCGCCGGACTATCCCGGGCCCCATCACCAGCCCCGGTCGCACTGGCGGACTTCTTCCTTCCCCATGGCACCATATTGTGATCTTATTTCAAAAGGATATTAAATTGAAATATTTATGGTGAAATTGTTGTAGGCTTTAGAGAGGATGGTGGTGTTGGGGGAGTATATATATGGGTGATTTGGTTGGGATTCTTCATAGTATAACGCGGTATAAAATTTCAAAAATCTTAGGATGTTGGTATCTTACATTACGTGAATCAAGGACTATATTGGAAGAGTATGAAAGGGAGCAGAAAAATGGCCAATGTAGCGTTCCAAGTTCAACCAAAGGAGGGGAGATTTGAAAGTTGACCGTTGAAAGTTTGGAACGGTAGGCAAAATTGATCGGAGGGAGTCAAAGAAGCCGTTCATTAGCGAGTGGCTTTTGGAAAGGGTCATGTCTTTAGGTTTACTTGAACCCTTAAGTTTTTTCCTAGTTTTTTTTTTCTTTTGGGTCAAGTAAACCATGAAGTTCTTAATATATAACAATAAATTTCTCTAAAGTGATTTTGGATGCCAACAATTCCATTTTTGAGAGGTACTTGGACGAGAATAATTCGACTTTTAAAATTACTGAGCTAATTTTTGAGGGTATTTATTTTCAATGTATCAATTTCAGGAAATGAAACTTTGACTAGTCAAACTGATTATATGATGGTCTGTTTATCACATATGAATGATAATGCTAGAAAAGTGAATGAATGTACATTAATCATTGTTGATACTTCTAAAATTGATGAATAAATTGTCTGTGACTTGATTGTACTAAATATAAAATGAATAATCCTAAAATTTAGTAAGTATTGATATAGTAGTTTACTTATCACACCTAAATGATGGTGTTGGAAAAAGTGACGGAAAGTTTACCATCAAATCATGATAAATAAGTTAACACATAGTCAAATAGGTCAGTAAAAATTTTGTTAACTTGAAATTGATATATTAAAAATAAATACCTTTAAAAGTTCGCTTGGTGGGTGCTATTTTTGAAGTTTGGATTGTATTATTGTCATTAAATAGCATGAAAGGTGAATTATTGACATCCAAAAATCCTTTTTAAATCATAATACATTTGAAATTGCATATAATTTTTGCGTTAACAAGAAGGGTGAGGCACTAGCCGTCATGGTTGATTTACCGCATCAACAAATAAACGATGTCTGAATTAATTAAGTTTAGAATGAGTCGCAGACAAAAAGTTTGGTAGTTGGACTTTTCATACACTATGTAAAGAGCATCCACAAGAATCTCCAACCTATTTTATTCCTACTTATTATAGAATATAATACTTAAAAAATTAAACTCTATTTGGCAGTGAAAAGATACCAAATCTCACAATGAAAAGGACAGTTTTTGGGAATGTATATAAATCCCAGCATAATCCACATGATATGGCATGAATGGTTAGATCTATAAAATGAATAACAACTGACAACACTTCTCCAGATGCATGGGGCCTCCTCTTGTTCAGGGATGCCCATATTTGAACCCATAAATTGGATTTCTCATCCCAAATATGGAAGACTACAATAATAAAAGATAATTTGGGCAAACTCAGATTTGAGTGGGATTATATATGAACTCTATTGTGGTTGCTCTAAAAACTTTGCTCTGGCTGTAACAATAGTCACATGAAGATTAATGTTATTGTTATATTCTTATTTATTTCATTTAAGTAAGGTCTCATATTCGAGTGTTATGAACGAAGAAAATTTGTGATGGGAAAACTCTACCACTTATTGGACCACAGTAACTCAACTCCAGTGAAATGAAAGATTCAAAACCAAAAAAGACATTTAAATTTAATTTTCTAGTTTCGATTTTTCTTGTTCAATCTTTTTGTAGAACGCGCATGCGATGTGTGTGCAGACTTTTCGTTGTTTCGGTTTTCTTACCTCCTACCTACCGGCGTGTTCCTCCTCTTTTGTTCAATTCTCCCTCAGGATGCTTTCTGTTGTCTGCTGGTTTGATTGACTTAACAGTTCGTTGGCCTAATTTGATTGACTTCATCATGCGGAGAAATAAGAATCCTAGGATTCAGCTTGTTTCTCTTACAAAATAATATACTTTTTTAAATAAGATTTAAAAAAAATGACTTTTAATTACTAATGAATTGATCAGTCTTGTTGCCCCAAAAGATAAAATGATCAATTTATATCTATTTGTAGAGAGTAGTATTTACTCAAAAGCACTATTGAGTTAAAACCGTAGGTGCATGATATAGTTGTAGCTAACAACCGGTAAGTAAGTATATATCCTATCCATAGGGAACTTCACCACCAAAACTAATTTAGACACTCAATCTAGGCCAAATAGACTTTAGGTTAGAGTTAACTCCTAAGAATTGCAATAAACAATGAATCACATAATTCAGAAATTAGATAATTAAAGTACTTAGGTTGGAATTAACAATAAGGTTGTACCAGAAAATCATTTATTAACTCCTATAAATTTTATTCAAACTAGAATCAAGAAGGGAAAAGTCAACAATTAAGCTCATATTCTCTGCCTTTCGAGGATCAAAGACTAATCCTGAGATCAAAGTGGCCTATTTTCATTGTCTACTCAGTTCTCAATTAGAATCCTAATTATTTTTCTATGAAAATTCTAATTGTCTACTAAGTTACACTAGGTAAGGATTTCATCTTTCAACGTCCTTCTCTACCAGATAATTAACCAACATAAATGCTCTCTCAAGTAATTCATCAAACAAGTGGTAGTCTTAGCAAAATTCAAGTGATGCCAGTATGAAGTAAACAATTTTGAGGCTAATTCATGGTGGTCTGGGCATAATCGGCGTCAATCTCAACCCAAGTTGGGAGATTTAGCCACTGCAAAAGGTAATCGTACAATCACAAACATAGATTTCAAAACCCTAAACATGATAAATGATGATAAGAACAGACAAGAAATAATAATAATAATAATAATAATAATAATAATAATAATAATAATAATAATAATAATAATAATAATAATAATAACAATAATAGAGAGACAGAGAGAGACTTGAAAATTGATTAATTGTAAGAACACCAATCTTCAAAAGCTAGACCACAACCTTCAATTCTCACTTTAGTCTAAGACATTTATGTTCTTGGTCAAAGCAACGCCAAGCTATATGTATGCTTTTAGCTTCAAAAGTTGATATTAGGGTAAACGTTTAGCAATTTTCAATTCAAAGTTAGTCCTTATGACTTCGACAACACTTTAGAGTTTGTTTCAAAGAGCTTGTCAAAGCCAGTCCAACGACTTTGACGATGCTTCAAAGAGCATACCAAAGTCAGTGATATGCCAAAGTGAGTAGTCTGCCAGAGACTTTGATGGTGACTTTGAAACTACTCATGAGGATGATCCACGGATCACACCTCAACTATTGATTTCTTCTATTAATGCTTCACAAGATTTATCCACTCTTGACCTTCAATTCAATGCTTCCAAGTCTTTCCAAATCCTTCTCACTTGGGAAGCCTAAGCATGACCACACATTTAATGGCAAAAGATGAATCATCTGAGGGGTCGAACTAGCACTAAATAAATTGAAATAATTATTTTTGCAGTTGCTATGTACATACTCACTTCTTTCAAATCAATCGAAAAACCCTTACTTAACTTGATTTTATATTTCTTAATTTTCTGCATGATTTAGCATTAATATTTAAATTAAAGGTTAAGTGCACTAGTTTAATGCTTATCCTTTCCATTTAACTAAGAGTTAAACCCGTCTACCTGTAAATTGCAATGCTTCTAATCCATTGAGGATAACATTGAAAGTTGAAGTGAATGAATGAACAGCAGTTGGCTTGACTCCAAAATCTCTACCCCTTTATCCAGGAATTCCTGGTGATGAGTTGAGTGGATTCTTTAGATGGGTTGAGGGTTGACTAGGCCTTTAATCAACTTATTGGTTGGTCCTTAGGCTTGGTGGTGACTTTGCCTTTACCTAAGTTATATTCGTATTCCCTTGATCTCTAATTTCGTTCCAAATCTAGCTTGAACTATTCTCAAAGACCGCACAAAACTAAAGTCTAGTTCAAATACTTTGAAATTCTATTCGAATGTCTCAGCGTTGGAATTGCCGAGGCTTTGATATGCTATATTTCATATCAAAGCAAATTCAAGTTGCTCCTTGAATCCTCAAAGACAAAGCTACAATTTACCCTTTGTCCCAAACACATGGCTTCCTATATAAGAACCCTTACCTACATAAAAAATCTCTAATTAACTTTAGTTCACTTACCCAAACCCAAACTCAAACTCAAAATAATTTTACTTATCTGGGATGTACCTTATTTAAAAGAAGAATGAAATCCAATGCTTTATTGGGAGTGGGTTTATGCACTTGAAGACTGTACAAATGAAAATGGGATTTTTGATGAAGAGAACTTTAAGGGAGACCTCTCTAATATCAAAATGTATACCCACTCTTGATATGTCTGCCTCGTGGAAGTAAAAACCGAAGAAGGTATATCCAAAATCAGAACTCGGAGCAAATTGAAGGGGTACATGGGAAAAAGGCTACAACCATTATCATATAATTTAAATGAGGGATATTAAGGAAACCTTGATGGAGGTAGATCCAAGCAAGGAAGAAGTCATCCCACACCAAGAGGAGGTCGACCTTACCCTAGAAGCAGATGAAGGAAAACTCTTGAAAGATTGTGAACCTGTTTTGGTTCATGTGGAAGACTCCCAACTGGTCTTTGAAAAGAGCTCACATGCAAAAGTCTAAGATAAAGTTGACATCCTTTGTGAAGATCATAATTTAATGAAAGTTGGTTCCCTAGTTGCTCCTCAAGAAGATGAGCACATGGACTTCTAAACTCAAGTTCCAAGCAAAAGAGCCCACTTTAGCTCTTGAAGAAGAAAAGGAGGTTCACACTCAAACTCAAGAAGAACCTGTGAAAAAAGATGATGACTTTAAGTTGAATGAAGTTGTCAATGATGCGATCTGTGACAACCTTAAGCTCTCGGCCTTGAATAAGAAAAAAATATCCTTGGTCTTTTACCCCATAACCAAGGCCACAAAACTAGCTCAAACCTTGGTGGGAAGTGATTAGAGAAACCTTCCCTTGAATGAAACATAGGTTAGGAGAGCTCGTCATAATGGGAAGGAAATCAATGCCTTACTTGTATTAGAGAGCAACCAAAGTGACTTTAAGTATACTCTACACCGAAACTGAAAGCCCTTGTTCCTAATTTTCAAAATGTTTTTCCAAAGGATCATCCTTTTGACCGCCTCCAATTTGGGGATAGAGCACAAAATTAACCAAAAACTTATAAGGGAAGAAGTTTTAATATTTATAAACCCCAAGTGCAAGGTGCATTATTGAGTATTCAGGGTGTCGTCCGTAGAGAGTTGGGTTTTCAAGTACCAGAGCTAATTAAAGCATCTCAAGTTAGGCAAAACTGAAGGGATAGAAAATGGAACTAAACTACTAAAGCGAAGGCAAAATAACTATGATTAGACCTAAGATAAACCAAGTAATTAAGTCGAGTCCAAACCTTTCCTAGTTGTGCTAGCATTCATAGTTCATCGATTGTATCGTTGAGGTCACCTAGGCCCTCTCTTAAGGGTCAATAGGCTAATCTAGTTGCTCTAACTACCTATTTTTATGGGATTAGTTCAACTAAACTACTAGGTTGACAACCCTTGACCTAGTTAGCGACGAGATTATTTTCATATTCCAATCCCAACTATTCTCTCTGCCCACACTAGACAATCGACTTCACCTCTCAACATAAGTCAATTGTCCCAAAACATGGATGAAGGCTCTTTCAAGCATTTTATTGAACACTTGGCAGACATGAAAGAAAACTCTAAATTTTAGGCATAAATAGGGTAGGGTTGGGGCCTAAACAAGGTTGATTAGCCATCAAAAGCTAGTCACAATCCAATCCAGTACAAAATCAATCATCAATCATTAACAAAACACAAAAACTTAAAGTAAACCTAAACTACCAAAGAAGAAGGCAAACATGAGCAAGAGAGGGATGAGAGTGAATCTAAACGAATTGAATTAAGGAAATTAAACATGGATTAATAATAAAAATTAAATATTTAGGCTAAACAAACTAGGTACAAGAATTAAACTCACAAAACCTAAACAAGAACAAAAACATGAAATAAAGAGAGAGAGAGAGAGAGAGAGAGAGAGAGAGAGAGAGAGAGAGAGAAGAGAAGAGAAGAAAACTTATGGTTGGATTGATAAATCAAGTTGAGATCTAAAGCTTCAAAACCAAATTACAATATACCAAATCCTAATCTAATTCTCCTATTGAGGTTTTTTATTGGTTAAACTCATCTAAAACCTAGCCTAAAAGTCACTTTGAGAGCCCTGAGCAACCCCCGAACAAAACGCCCGAAGGGGCATTAAATAGACTCGCGCGATGGAATGGCAGCCCTGGGGGCATGACCGTGCCAGGGTGGCACATACGGCCCCATTGTGCCACTTTTCTGGCATGGTGGTTCGGCCTCCTTCGTCCCTTTCTTGTTGGCTTTTGCTGTTTTTGTCTGTCTTCACTCTTTTTCATGGTACTTGGTCCATTTGAATTTATTTCATACAAATCGTAAATAAAACAAGTAAAAATCTAAAGATTAAGTTATTTTACGAGCTAAAGGTGGGTGAAAGTGACACGTAAAATACGACAATTTATCGTCTAACAAATACCCCCACACCTATATTTTACTCGTCCTCGAACAAAACAAAAGGAAAACTAATATAGGAACCTAACTCATTTTCGCAGGAATCGCGGTTGCATTTAGCGTATGCAATAAGCGCTTTAAACCCCTTGATTCCCTCAAGTGGATGAGTGAGGTCTCGTGAGAATTTGCAGAAGATATACTCATAAAATCTTGAAAAAAGAAAATAAGTGGAAAAGGAGAAAGGAAAAACAAAGAAAACAAAATAAATATACAAATAAGGCTCAAATATCTATACAAGGGAAAAAATTGTACACATTCTGACCAGTTAAATCGCCAATGCAATGAAGATATTAGCCTGTATATAAACAGAGTGTATATATCAAGACTCTCTATCCACATACATGACATCAAAGCATCAACTTTTCACCCAACTGTACACTAAAACCTGAAATCCATCTTAGTGCTCGGTGTGCAAGTGTTTCATTATCTTATGACTCAGGCTTACAAGAATCGACTCCCACTTGACTAACATATGCTACATTATTGACTTGTTAACACAGGAAGTAAGCTTTTTCAGTAGCAGTATTGCCTTAAACGATAATATCCAGTAGCAGTATTGCCTCAAAGGGTAATGCCAAGTAGTGCATGCCTCAAATGGATACTAGTCATTCCTTGTTTTATGTTTTTCTTTTTCTCTTTTTTTTCATTTTTTTTGAATGCAGACAAATACTAAAGTAACCGTGTCAAAAACATGTGGGAAAGTCAATCACGGAAGATGAAGACCCTAAGCTAATGATAATGGTATAGATAAGGATAGGATTACACATCGATAACGAATAATTAGGGTTAGAATTAGGGCCTAAAGTGACATGCTGAGGATGAAGATATATCATGCACATCACATTCCTATACAGGCTAATATTCAAAGTACAAGGGATTTAAACTAATCAGAATACTACAAAGCTTCCCCAAAGCGAAAAAGAAAAGCTATACAAAAGTGAAAAAATTTTCACAAAAATATGTATAGGGTATATGACTTCCCAACCCTACACCTAAATCTTATAATGTCCTCATTGGAAGCCAATGAGTGACAACCACCAACAAACCACATATATATACAAAAGAAAGAAATCTACAAAAATAACTATACAAAAGCAAAATATAAATAAGAAAGGGCGAAAGCTATATATACAAAATAAAAATAAAGAAAGAGAAAAAAGGGAACGAATTTACCAAGTTAGGTGCTGGGTGCACCTAAACTACCACCTCCTCAAGACAGTTTGATGGGATGTTGAAGGAGCATCAGCCGCTCCTCCTCATTGTAAGATCCGAGATACCAAATTAGATGCCGTCAAAGCTCGCATGAGCTTGTCAAACACCTGAGCATGCAACTCAGATGAATGGGAATAAGAGCATTTAAACATGAATCTTAAAATAATGGTAACTGCTCTTCGAAATTTATCAAATGCCCTTGAAAAATCCTTAGAGTGATCGAATGCAAAGGTTAACATGATTTTCGCAGGCACAGTCTCGAGGTATAATCTATAAGGGTCAAATAAGGGGTCATACTCTCTAAAAGCACCTAGAGACTCAAAACAGTCAACCACATTCCCCTCAAACATATTATGATAATCAGCAGGTAATACATTATGATACTCAGGGGGAGGGGAGGATAGTAAATGGAAAGGGGAAGCATGGAATGTATCAAGAGGATTAGGGGATATATTATCAACAAAATCAGGATTAGCTGGCCCCGTAATCACAACATCCATACATGAAGTCCGTATGGGAGTTTTATGAAGACACTACTCATCAATAAAAACATCTCCTAACTCAAACCCAGTATCATGCTCATCAGCACTAGTGCTAACACCAACAGTCTCACTTGCCCTGAACTCCGTCGACTGAGCTAAAGGGGGAGGTGTATCAAAAAAGGTCATGATAAACGCAATATTATCCCTGAGGGTATTAGGAAAGGATGGAACACCTGTGAGTAAAGTAGTCAAGGGAGGGTCGAGTACTTCCTCTAGTCTGGACTCTAGAGGAGGGAAAGATGCATTCTTATCACACAGATTGATATCAAGTCTAGAAAAACTAGAACTAAGGTCAGTCTCGGGTGATAGGTCATACTCCCATATTTTATTAGCAAACTCAATTTGTTGCTCATTCATTGTCTCTATCATATTGCTAGTCAAGCAAAGCCCTCATCAGAAATATAATAGGGACAAGAATTACCATTATGATTAGAATAATAGCAAATTTCGTACATAAGA
Organism: Lophocereus schottii; assembly: GCA_002740545.1. Lineage (NCBI taxonomy): Eukaryota > Viridiplantae > Streptophyta > Magnoliopsida > Caryophyllales > Cactaceae > Lophocereus > Lophocereus schottii. The sequence continues at coordinate 9,613 of NCQV01058739.1, read as the reverse complement.
GGAGCATAATTAGGGATGCAAGTGGGTGGGATGTATGAATTAGTGCAACTAATCTTATATTCATAAGTATCCCGAGCCAACCAATCAAGAAAATCACATGCTTCATTAACATCTTTAGGACAAAAGTCCCAGTACTCTAAAAGAACACTGGTCTCATAATTCACGCCCTTATAGACTGTATTCAAAAGTTTCCACTTCTCCAAGCGATAGTCACAATGAGCAAGAAAGCATGTACTCTGTCGTAATATCTCCAAAACAGTTCACGTTCATACTGAGGGAAGTGGAGACTAGACTTTTTTTTTTCTGATTTTTAAATTTTTTTTTCAAAATGAGAGCCTAGTCTCGAATGCCCAAGTAAGCTCTAATATTGGAAAGCGCCAATTTTCTGACAACGGTGCCAAAAACTTGTTAGGGAAAAAGTTTTAATATTTATAAACCCTAAGTGCAAGATGTATCATTGAGTACTTGAGGTGTCGTCCGCAGAGAGTTGGGTTTTCAAATACCAGAGCTAACTCAAGCGTCTTAAGCTAGGCAAAATTGAAGAGATAGAAAATAGAACTAAACTACTAAAGCAAAAGCAAAAGGACTATGATTAGACCTAAGATAAACCAAGTAGTCAAGTCAAGCCCAAACCTATGCTAGCTATGCTAGCATTCATAGTTGATCGGTTGCGTCATTGAGGCCACCTAAGCCCTCTCTCAAGGGTCAATAGGCTAATCTAGTTGCTCTAACCACCTATTATCATGGGATTAGTTCAACTAAACTATTAGGTTGACAACCTTTGACCTAATTAGTGATGAGACTATTTTCATGTCCCAATCCCAACTATTCTCTGCCCACACCAGGCAATCGGCTTCACCTCTCAGCATAAGTCAATTGCCCCAAAACGTGAATGCAGGCTCTTTCAAGCATTTTATCGAACACTTGACGGACGTGAAAGAAAACTCTAAATTCTAGACATAAACAAAGTAGGGTTGGGGCCTAAACAAGGTTAATTAGCCATCAAGGGCTAGCCACAATTCAATCCAAGACAAAATCGGTCATCAATCATTAACAAAACATAAAAACTCAAAGTAAACCTAAACTAGCAAAGAAGAAGCCAAACATGAACAAGAGATGAAAGAGAGTGAATCCAAACTAATTCAATCAAGCAAATTAAACATGGATTAATAATAAAAACTAAACATTTAGACTAGACAAACTAAATACAAGAATTAAATTCACAAAACCTAAAAAAGAACGAAAACTTGAAATAAAGAGAGGGAGAGAAAAGAGAAGAAAACTTATGGTTGGATTGATAAATCAAGTTGAGATCCAAAGCTTCAAAACCAAATTACGGTCTATTAAATCATAATGTAATCCTCCTATTGAGGTTTTTTATTGACTAAACTCATCTAAAACCTAGCCTAAAAGTCACTCGGAGAACCCTGAGCAAACCCCCGAACAAAATGCCCGAAGGGGAATTAAATAGACTCTCGTGACCAAATGGCAGCCTTGGGGCACGGCCCCACCGTGCCACTTTTCTAGCGTGGTGGTTCGACCCCCCGTCATCCCTTTCTTGCTTGCTTTCGCCGTTTTTGTCTGTCTTTGCTCTTTTTTGTGGTACTTGCTATATTTGAACTTATTTCCTACAAAACGTAAATAAAACGAGTAGAAATCCTAAAGATTAATTTATTATACGAGTTAAAGGTGGGTGAAAGAGGCGCGTAAAATACGACAATTTATCACCTAACATTGTTAGTGCCCTGTTATCTCACAAAGCTACCTATAGATGCAACCCTCAATAAACTAAAAAAATTCAATAGCAGATTAAAGAGTTGATGGCCAAAGGCTTTTAGGGAAAGTATGAGTCCTTGTTAGGTTCCAACTCTTTTAGTCCCAAAGAAGGATGACACTTTCTACATATGGTGAATAATAGGGCTATTATCAGGTACAGGTGCTTTATACTTAGACTTGAGGACATGCTTGATGAGTTTTATGCATCTTTAATCTTCTCTAAAGCCAATTTGAGAAGTGTTATTACCAAATTTGAATTAAATAAGGAGATGAATGGAAGACGATCGTTAAAACAAAAGTGGCCTTTATGAATGGCTAGTAATGCCCTTTGGGCTTTCCAATGTTCTAAGCACATTCATGAGACCCATGAATAAGTATTCAAGTTATTCCAAGGGAAATTCATTGTGGTATACTATGATGACATCATTGTCTATTCCAAAGGCGAGGAAGAAGATCTCAAATACCTTGAAGCAGTGTTCACTGTTCTAAGGGTTCAAAAGCTCTATACTAAAATGGAGAAATGTGAATTTTTTACTCACAATGTGAAATTCTTTGGATATGTTGTCTCTAAAGAGTGGATTTTTGTGGATCAGTCCAAAGTCAATGTTATAAATTGTTGGCCAACGCCCACCAATGTGATTGAAGTGAGAAGTTTTCATGGTTTGACTTTATTCTATAGATGGGCGATCAAAGATTTTGGCACTTTTCATGTCACTATTATGGAATGTGTGAAAAAAAGTTTCTTTAAATAGTCCAAAACTGCCTAGAGTACCTTTGAGATGCTTAAGACCAAACTCTTTGTAACCCTAATTTTAGCACTCTAGATTTTGACAAAGTCTTTGAAGTGAATTATAATGCTAGTGAGTGGGCATTGGTACAGTGCTCATCTAAAACAAGTGCTTAGTTATTTCCTTTAGTGAGAACTTGAATGGTTCACAAAAGAATCATATCACTTATGTTAAGCGTTCTATGGTCTTAAACATTAGTCTCATCATCTAAAGCCAAAGCAATTTATTCTCCACTCTGGCCATGAGGCTGTGAAATATCTCTATGGGCAACATACGTTTAATTCGAGACATGCTAAGGAGGTAGAGTTCATAGAATCCTTCTCACATATAGTGAAGTAAAAAAATGGGAGTTCTAACGTGGTGGCAGATGTTCTTTTAAGACATTATTCACTATTTACTTTATGAAAGCTCATATTCTTTGCTTTTACTTCCTTAAAGAACTCTACAAATGGGATGAAGACTTCTTCCCTATCTTAAAGATGAAGGGAATGGTTCTAAGAGTCCACACATTGTTCAAGATGAATTTTTTTAAATAAAAATAAGCATTGCAATCCAAAGGGCTCAATCCGTAAGCTTTTAGTCAAAGAGGTTCATGGTGGTAGTCTACTTAGCCACTTTGGCACCAATAAAACTATTGACATCCTCCAAGAGTATTTTTATTGTCCAAAGATAAGAGGAGACATCCATAATGCCATCTCCAAGCTCATTTAAGCAAAGGGCTAATTTCATTAAAGCCTTTATTGTCTTCTTCCACTACCTCAAGGACATTAGAACAATGTGTGTACAGACTTCTTTGTTACTGAAAAGGATCATGATGCTATTATGATGGTGATTAATTGAGTCACCAAGATGATACTTTGTGCCTTTCCACAAGAGTGATAGTGCTTCTGACATTTATGAGGAATTCAAAATTCTTTGAAGCCATCAGCATCAAAATACCACCCTACACTCTCCTGTTCATTTCTGATGGGTCTTGAGACATTTGTATGTGGAGTAATGATTAAGAAGCCTTTATTTCAACCATTACAATTTAAGGGAAAATCCTTTTAAAGAGAGGGAGTTTGGAGCATGTGGCTCCACAGGTTCAAGATATCTATGTCCTCGGTCAAAGTAAGACTAAGCTATACACACAGTCCTAGCATGAAAAGTTAGTTTTGGGATGAAAATTTAGTAATTTCCAATTCAAAATCAGTCCCAACAATTTTGAAATTAATGCAGAGGATGTTTCAAAGAGCTTGCCAAGCCCATGTTCCAAAGAGCCTGCCAAAGGCAGTGTCATACCAAAGTCAGCAGTCTGCCAAAGACTTTAGTGGTAACTTTGAAACCGCTCTTGAGAGCGTTCCAAGAGGCATAACTCAAGTATTGATTTTCTCCACTAATGCTTCGTGAGATTCATTCACTCTTAAGCCTCAATTCAAGTATCCAAGTATTTCTAAGTTTTTTTCACTTGGAAGCCCAAGCATGAGCACACATTTAATGACCAAAGATGAGTCATCAAAGGGGTTGGACTAGCATTAAACAAAGCCTAGTCTTTTTATATTTTTTCTTTAATTTTTTACATATTTTAGCTTTAATGTTCAAAGGTTAAGTGTGCTAGTTTAATACTTATCCTTTCCATTTGACTAGGAGTTAAACCTCTTTCCCTATAAATTGCATGACTTGTAATCCATTGAGGATAGAATCAAAAGTTAAAGTGAGTCAATGAAAAACAGCTTGCTTGACGTTAAAATCTCTATCTCTTTATCTAAGAATTCTTGGTAGAGAGTTGATAGATCCTTTAGATAGCTTGAGGGTGTTTAGGCGTTTAATCAACTTATTGGTGGGTCCGTGGGCTTGGTGGTGACTTTCTACCGTTACCTAAGTCAAATCCATATTCTATTGATCTAATTTTATTCCAAATCTGGCTTGAACAGTTCTCAAAGACTGCACAAAACTAAAATTCAGTTCAAAGACTTTGAAATTCTGTCCGATTGTCTCAGCTTTGGAATTGGCTAGGCTTTGACATGCTCCACCAACTACTCGTAATATTCTCAGATAAAACTATTCAAAGCTAAGAACTTCATCTTCTCTGTAGTCCCTAAATACAACAGTTAAATATAACCTAAGTTGAGCGAAATGCAGAGATGTACGAGTCTGTATCAATGCATGGACAGCCGTACTTAGCTCTTAACCTGAAGATGCACAATCACAGCCATGTAACTCCCTGGTTCCTTTACTATAGACATGCACGACCTTGTACAATGTGCATGGTCGGCTGCGCACTCTAAGGATGGGCATGGGGTGGGTTTGGGACAGGTGGAGCCATGTCCATACACATTCCCATTTTTTAAAATTATCCCCATACCTATACCCATGCTTATTGGGTTTTAAAAATTCATAACCTACCCATACCCATCAGGTATTTTGAAAAATTTTCAGTTTTATTCCTGTTCATACACGTTGTAAAAAACAATAACCATTAGGTCCATTAAGTTTGAATTTTAAAGTTTCAAAATTAAATAGAGAATGCATAAGTTATTTTTGTGGTGCGTCAAGAATTCATTAGTGTAACTATTTTTACAATTCTTATGTTTTCTTTTAGTATCTTAAATTAGCTTAGTTGCCTTTGATGTTGTGAATTCTTGGTACATTTTTAATTTTAGAATTGCTAGGTAGTAGTTTCTTCTTGTAACATTAATAACATTATTGATATGAGCATTCTAAAAGATTCAAGCTCAAAAACAAGACTAAAAAAATTAGAAAAGAACATCAGGTATGAGTGTGGGACGGGTTCGGGGATGGGGATGCCTGTACCCAACCTGTACCCGAACCCAAACTCAATTTTAGCACACCCACCCTGTACCTAGTTTTTCCCCATTTTCTATAGCCATACTCGATATAAATGGAGTGGGTTCGAGTTGGGTTTTTCGGGTTCGGGTGAAACTCCCTTCCCTAGTGCAATCCTTCAATTTTTTTATCAGCAACTAGTAATTTTGCACGGCCATGCATATATGCATGAATGCCCTATACATTTGCTTCCCACTTCACTCTCTGGCTCCTTGACCACTTGTTTGGCCCCTTGAACCTTTTCCATATCCAACATCTCCCCTTTCTCATCTCTACATCATTGACATGTGAGTTTCCTCAAATTACTATCAAAATACCTACAAAAGGGCAATTAATCTAAAGAAGATGATTATGAGCAAAGAGGAGCAACTACGATCAAATTACTCATTAAATCAAAGAAATGTATAGAGAACAGTTGTGAAATTGAGGGGCCATAATAGCAAAAATAAGAGGTTTGTGAACTCCCCCATGCTTATCTCTTCTTTGTCCCCAAGCATAATTGAAAATATGATCAAATTGTAGAGGGAGCATCCCCTCTATTTTTTTTTACCTCCTTAGGTAAAGTAAGTGAAAGTAAGTCAATCAGGCTTAACCATACACAATAATAGGACTATTCAAGGTGTAAAGATGCAAAAGATGCAATTCGAAAGATCATTCAAAGTTATTTGTAAGATCACACTGCCTAATCCGAACACTTAGTCGACCCATATCAGAACTCACACCAGTCAAGATGTTTCCAAATGAAGTGGTGAACTGGCAAGCCTGGTAGAATTTCTCAGATAGGATAAATAAGAATACCCTTTCATGTGTTTAAAACGTCTATGGCTCTCTCAATCATCCTCCACATGCAAGCAAGCTCACTATAGACTTGGCTGTTTTCTCCGTCCTCCACCACTAAAATGCAACTTGCAAATGACAATCCACAGGGCTTTTTATAGGTTTTAATAGGGTTTTAGGTTTGTTTTTTCACCAAAAATATGATATTGTTACTCTACGATTATACCTAATTTATACTCAAAATAATTATTATATTTAGATTTTTATTTACTTTTATTTTGTCTTGCAGGTGATACAATAAATCAGAAAAATGTGAAAAAAATGAAGAAAATAGTGAAATAAAGAGTTTGGGCTTCTTCTACTTGATTTATTCCAACATCTCCATTAGCCCACTCTTGCTCATGTCCCAAAGAGAAGAAAACAAGAGTAGAAAAAGGGAAAATAAAAACAACAAAATGCAAAAATCTCACCAGCTGACCTTGTGCACCTCACGTGACAAGCCCCCACGCGCAATTTCATTGAATCTCATTTCTTTACCGGAATGTCGATACTTGGATATAATTTAGCAATGTGATACACTTTTAACAATGTTGACTTCAAGTTCTTTACTTTACCGTAAGTGGTGGTCTAAATTTAGAAGCACAACACTAATGTCCCTAATTTTTGTTTCTCAATGGTAGCCTTTATTTGTTTAATTATTTAATTTCGCCACACTCAGGTGGGACTCAAGCATGGCTTGGGTGCTAAGCAAGCAAAGGTATTGAAGTGATAAGAGATGCACAAAGTAGAGTTAACCAATCTCAATTACACCTCTTAGAATGCACATTGAAAGTATCCATTAAAATAGTCGAAACTCCATATAATTTATTAAACTGATTACATTAAACTCATGAATCTCAATTAAGTGTAAAAAAAATGCAATCTTATAATCTTCCAACCACATAATGCAGTTGAATATGTACAAAACTAAAATAGAAAATAACACCAACTATTGCTCAAAAGTAGCCGTTAAGAATGCAAACCAAATTTGTTATGATCAAAATAGTACCATATATAAGAGTTGCCATATAGTTTAATAGTTTCTAGATTCGTCGTTTGTTTCGTAGACACAGACACCATAGTGTAAAAGTGACAATAGTTATTATGGTAGTAAACATGTCGTTGAAGAAAGGACGTGGCACTTCATGCAGGGAAGCGTAGCATGCATATGAAAAGCACCTAGACTTGGTGCAATCAATCGAAAAATTGGAAACCTAAATAAAATGGCGTGAATCCACATATGATGTAACACTGAAACAACTAACTTGAACTAGACTGAAAACCAAAATTGTACCAAAGCAAATCGAACCGAGCCAAATATTTTTTTCAAACTTATTTTCAACCAAAAAATCAAGTGGCCTGAAGTCAAATTGAACCAAAGTGACCTAACTTTAAACTGAAGTCGAACCCAATATGATTGACCTGAACATGACCTAATCTCAAGTTATC
>NCQV01058735.1:16488-30751 GCA_002740545.1 Lophocereus schottii | reverse complement strand
AAAATTTCATAAATTCGATCTGGTTAACCGGTTTTTCGGTTCGGTTTTTCCGGTTAGTCGGTTCGGTTTTCGATTTCGGTTTTTTTTGCTCACCCCTACCCTTACCTACCTCAGGAAGGGGGTTCAATTTCTGTCACATTCTCTCATTCATAAATTCTCTCTTTGGAGAGGCGTTCCCTGGATCTCCACCCGGGGATGCCCTTTTTTGTCGGATTAGCGTTCAAGGAGGAGATCACTAGGCCGCTCCGTACATGCATCATGCAAGACTGCTCTCATCCCACATCATCCTCTGCAATACAAGAAAGTCCTAGAACAGGTTTGGCGCCGTCTATGGGGAGAGAGTGGTGAACAATGGTAGTTAGTGCAGCGACACAAGCACGGACCAGAACAGATAAGGCACCTGTGACAGAAGCCCTGGTAACCCTTGAGGTGCAGGACGCCTCAAAGAGCTCCCGGGCAAACCCCCGCTCGATCGAGCAATGCGCACCAGAGCGAGAGGCATACGTCACAGTGGACGTGCTCAAGAACCTCATGTCCACCATGACCGACACCGTCATGTGACAAATAACCGAGCAAGTGATGAAAGCTATGGAGGCCACGAATGCTGCTAGGCCTCTCCCTGTCTTTGACTACGTGCCCACCGTGGGTTGTGAGCATCCCATAGGCACGCTCCCATCAGGTCACATCGTCACAAAGAGGAGGTGAGAGAGATTGTTTGCACAGACAGGGACGGATAATCCGGGGGTGGAAACCGCGACCAGTCCGTTGGGGCGGACGCCCTGCGAAGTCATCACACGAACCTCGGGCGACCCACGAAGTCGAAGCCCTTCCTAGTTTGAGGAACAGGAGCAAACCTCGAAGCCTCGAGGGGAGGTTCGGGTCAGCGACACACTCCTGAGCGTCGCTCAGACCGGGAACGCACTCGCAGCCCTCCCCCAAGGGCGTACACGACCAGGGTGGCCGCCATCATGATCGGTCCATGCACAACCCCCAAGGTTCAGTCTTCCCCGAAGGAGTACATCTGTAGTGGAACTGGAGAGATGCCTTGAGACCCCCATCAAGGTGTCTGGTATGGCAGCCTAGATGCGGCCCGTCCCATTCTTCACTCCCTTTAGCGCAGAGATAATCAATGCCCCCCCATTATGGTAAGGTGAAGATGCCCACCATGGACATGTAGGATGAAACCACAGACCCAGAAGAACACCTGGGGGTATATAAGGCACAGATGTATGTATAGGACATTGACGACGCTGCGTACTGCCTTTACTTCTAGCTACCTGAAAGGGTACTGCAATCTTGGTTCAATGCCCTACCTCCAGGTACTGTTTCTTATTTCCAAGATCGGATCGATGGATTTGTCAGCCAATTCATTGCTGACTACAAGGGGAGGCGGATTAGCATTCCCTTATCGAAGGTTAAGTAGGGATCGTAAGAGTCCCTGGCAGAGTTTGTTAAGTGCTTCTATTAAGAGGCGGTGTTGATCCCTGATTTGGACGATGAGGTGGCATATATCTCTTTCTTGAACAGCCTAAAGAGCGGGGGGTTTAAGTTACCTTTTGGCCGAGCAGAAAGAGATCACATTAGCTGAAGCGCTGAGGAAGGCCGTCGACTTCATCCGTGTAACAGAGATCTGTGCAGAAAGCCTGGACGTCTCCAAGAAAGCTAAGGCCTTGGTTGACAAGAACACTGGATGAGGAGATAGGAGGCCGATACTGGAGGCCATAGATCCGCTTCACCACGGACCCCCGAAGCATACTTATGAAGGCGTAGGAGCACCCAATGTTGAAGAGACCGCAACTAATGACCACAGCTCTGAAACCACACAATGTGTAGAAGTATTGTGAGTTTTATGAGCAAAACGGGCATCCCACTGCCGAATGCAGAGAGTTGAGGAAGGCCCTCCATGAGCTGGCCAACAAGGGACAGACTGACTGGTTTTTAAAAAGAGGACCGCAATTCCTCCGAAAGGAACGTGAGCCTACACGACCAGAACCTCAAGAGGAAGAGTATTCCACTGAAATAGTGGCCACCATTGTAGGTGGATACCCGGAGGGTATCACACGGTCTGCTTGGAAGGCTAAGCTCCGAGGAGCGCAGTAGGTTTTCACAGCCAAGCAAGGGACCCGCGTTATGGTCCCAACGATGGTATTCAATGGACGAGAGGGCCCACACTTTACCTCGCCCCACAATGACCCATTGGTGGTCGAGATGAAAGTGTCCAGTACTATTGTTCGACGGATCCTGATGGATACCGGGAGCTTAGTGGATATCATCAGGTGGGATTGTTTGAAGAAGATCAAACACCCGAGAAGAGCGATCGTCCCTCTGGTACATCCCATTTTGGGCTTTGGGGGGCAAGAGGTGAGCCCCACAGGAGTGATCCGCCTCCCACTGCAATTCGGGGACAAGGCCAAGGCAAGAAATATAGAGGTGGACTTCTTGATAGTCGACGTCCCTACGGCTTACAGCGTCATATGGGGCGGCCAACTGTGCACAAGGTGAGGCCTGTTATCGCTTCATACGTGCTTCAACTTCAGTTTGAAGCTAATGATGGGAGTGTTGACAAATTCCAAGGACTTCAACAGACGGCCCGAGAATGCTACCTCGTTAGTATCGGGCGACTTGTGGAGCAATCGGGCAAGTGTGGACCCGCAGGACCTCCACCTTCGGATAAAAGGCCGCGGACTATGCCTCCTCATCCTACCGAAGCCTTAGTAATACACATGCTAGCTTCGATCGAGCCTGAACGACTTTGAAGAAATCCCCCTGGATGAAGAACATCCTGAGTGAACATTTCAGCTCGGTCGGGAGATGGAGGCCTCCACCTGACACTCCTTGGTTAAGCTCCTACAGGAAGGCCGAGATGTCTTCACCTTTGGCCCTGAGGAGATGCTTGGTATTGACCCAGCAATAATGGAGCATTGGCTGAATGTAGATCGCCTCCAGAAGTCGGTGATCTAAAAGAAGTGACACATAGGCCCCGAGAGGGCCGCAGCGACAATAGTAGAGGTGCAGAAGTTGGAGGCAGGCTTTATTCGAGAATGCCAATATCCTGAGTGGATCTCAAACATAGTGCTCCTTAAGAAACGTAACGGAACTTGGAGGATATGTGTGGATTTTATCAATCTGAACAAAGCGCTCCCAAAAGACAGCTATCCCTTCTAAAGATCGACAAGCTAGTGGATGCCACGACAGGGCACACCCTATTGAGCTTTATGGACAATTTTTCAGGGAACCACTAGGACCCCTATGCCCCGAGGACCAAGAAAAGACTGCGTTCGTGAGTCTACACTGCTACAAGCTAATCTCCTTCGGGCTGAAGAATGCAGGGCCACCTACCAGCATCTAGTAAACAAACTCTTTGAACCCCTCAACGGGCAGACCATGGAGGTGCATGTGGACGACATGATAGTTAAGAGTATGCTCGACGCCGAGCATGGCCACCATCTATGAATGACATTCGATATCCTATGAATGTTCGGCGTGAAACTCAATCCAAAGAAGTGTGTGTTTAGTGTCTGGTTAGGGAAGTTCCTTGGCTTTATGATCAGAAGCCGTGGGATAGAGGATAATCCTGACAAAATTCGAGCAGTGTTAGATATGAAACCACCACGGAACATCAAGGAAGTCCAGCGGCTAATTGGGTGCATCGCGGCCTTGGGATGTTTCATGTCTAGGTTAGCAGATAAGTGTCAACCTTTCTTCTGCATCCTGTGGATGTGGGCCAATGTCGTTTGGGATACAGAAGCTGATGAGGCCTTCAAGGCACTTAAGGCATACCTGGTTCATTTTTTAAAGATAGCTAGCCCCCTTGCTGGCGAGATACTCTTATTCTATTAGCCATATTAGAATAGGCTGTGAGCGTGGTCCTATTAGTCGAGAGGGCTAAGAAACAGATCCCGATGTACTATGTAAGCCACGCCTTCGCTAGGGCTAAAGCAAACTATCCCTTAATCGAGAAGCTTGCTTGTACGTTGGTGATGGCTAGTCGAAAGTTGCGGCCTTAGTTTGAGGCACATAAAGTGATCGTCCTCACTAATTAGCCTCTGAAAAACATTTTGTAAAGGCTGGATGCCTCTGAAAGGCTCTTGAAATGGGCGGTGGAGTCATCTCAATATGACCTCGTCTTTGAGGCACGACGAGCAATTAAGGACCAAGCTTTAGCGGATTTTTTGGCCGAAAGCGCCAACATTCCACCTTATACGACTTCCCTCCCTCCTCTTGGAATCTTTATATGGACGGCTTGTCCATTAAAGATGGCATGGCATCGGCCTGATCATCGAGAGCCCCCAGGGAAAGCGGTACGAGCACACGCTAAAGTTCATGTTCAAGGTATCTAACAATGAAACTGCGTATGAGGCCTTAATAGCAGGCATGGAATTGTGTCACACCGTAGGGGCAGACTCGGATATTCTTAACTCGTGGTTTAGCTAGCTTAATGGGGAGTACGAAGTGAAGAATAACACTATGGCAGCCTATGTCTGGCAGGTGCGCGAAGCCACAAGGCTATTGAAGAATTTGTCGATAACATACATACTGCGGTCGGAGAATCGACAAGCTGATGCACTATCAAAGCTGGCTAGCTCCTTTGAGGAAGGGAGGTCAAAACAAATCCACTGGGATACTTTGACAGAGCGGAGCATCGATCCTCATGAAATACCTTGGCTAGATAGAAGTTCCCCTTGGATGGACCCCATTTGCATGTACTTGACATACGACACGATGCCCTCGGGCTCCAAAGAGGCTGGCCGTGTGAAAAGACGAGCGAATTGGTTCATACTATATGACGGGATATTATACAAGCAGTCATATGCTTAGCTGCTTTTACGTTGTGTGGCCGCAGAGATGGGAAAGAAGATCCTGGAAGAATTACATGTAGGAGTATCCAATTCTCATATTGGTGGGCGTGCCCTTGTGGTTACCGCAATACGGATTGGCTACTACTGGCCTTCTCTACGTTAGGATGCTATGAACTTGGTTCGCACCTATGATAAATGCCAGAAGATCACCCCCATGCAGCGATGACCCTCCACACCCTTGACACCAATCATCAGTCCCTTGCTGTTTGCCACCTGGGGCATGGACATAATGGGCCCTCCCCCAAAGCCACAGGTCAACGCAAGTACCTCTTTATAGCAGTGGACTACTTCACAAAGTGGGTAGAGGCTGAGGCCATCGCCTCCATTATTGCGGTTGAGGTCCGGAAGTTCATTTGGAAAAGTATAACAACCTATTTTGGAACTCTTCACGCAATGATCTTCGACAATAGGGTGTCAAGCTTGTTTCACCGTAGTGGCTCATCCCGCTGGATGACATCCTGTGGTCAATCCGCACGACCGAAAAGAAGGCTACGGGGAAAACACCGTTCTTGTTGGCATAGGGGTCGGAAGCCGTGCTATCTATCAAAGTGGCACTCCACGCTCATCACCTAACCACGTTCCAAGAAGAGCCTAACAATGTAGCCCTCAGAGAGGCTCTTGATCCCCTATCTACTGTTCGAGGTGATTCCCTCCTAAGAAAGACACTTTATACTCCAAGTGGTACAGCTCCACGATCACACAGTCAAGCTCTACCCCATCAAGATTGGAGATTTTGTCCTTAGTCGAACAGAAGCTATGGCATGTGCAGGGGAGCACGGCAAGCTCACGGGAAATTGGGAAGGCCCGTACAAGCTAACAGGTCAAGTACAACCAGGCACATATCGTCTGGAGACCCCCAGTGGCACCCCCATCCCTAGAACCTGCATAACAATAATCTAGCGTAAGTATTATCAATAACAATCTTTTTCTACTTCAAGCTTGATGCAATGTACTGATGTGCTTTTCCAATGAATACATTGGCAGTGAATGCGCTTATTAGCCCAACCAACTTTTCCGCACCTTTAGTCCCCAAAAGGGGCTATGGGCCCACAGCACAGCCTAGGGGCCGATCACTGTGCCTTTAGCCCCCAAAAGGGGCAAAGGGTCCCATAGCACGGCCTAGGGGTCGATCGCTACACCTTTAGCCCTCAAAAGGGGCAAAGGGTCCTCAAGGATGGCCTCGGGCCGGTCGTTGCACCTTTAGCCCCCAAAAGGGGATAAGGGCCCTCAAGCACGGCCTAGGGGCCGGTCGCTGCATCTTTAGCCTCAAAAGGGGGCCAAGGGTCCTACATTATGATCTAGGGGCTGATCACTAAACCTTTCACTCCTAAAAAGGGCTAAGGGTCCTCCAGTATGGCCTAGGGGCTGGTCGTGACACCTTTTGCCGCTAAAAGAGGCTAACGGTCCTCAAGTACGACCTCGGGACTGGTCACTACACCTAAAAGGGGCTAAGGGTCTCACAGCATGACATAGGGGCCAGTCGCTACACCTTTAGCCCCTAAAAGGGGCAAGGGATCCTACAACATGGCCTCGCGGCCGGTCACTACACCTTTAGCCCCAAAAGGAGGTAGGGGTCCTATGACAGACCGTAAGGAAAACACAATCCTCATCACTTGTCGTTTGCCTTAGGGTCCACAGGCTTATAGAACACCAGCAATTGTAAAACAGATACAAGCGAAGCAACAAGTGAAGAAGGAAATGTTAAAGGTCGAAGATTTCATTGCAAAAAGTCGAACTTTTCATTGAATAAAGAGTAAACAAGTACAAATGCTAATATGGATCAAAACGATCTAAAAAAGAGAAAGTTAAAACAAGCAAAGGCCCTTCTACACCAGATGGACGGGTCCTCATCATTGCTAGCTTCCTACGACGCGGCCTCATCGTCATCACCATCATGGGTGGCGGCCTCACCATCTAGAGGCACGGTGTCCTCACCAACGCCTAGGTCATCCCCGTCCTGCCTAGGTGGTATGAAGTCCACCATGTCTGGGTTCTTACCTTCGGTACGAGCCTGGCGGTGGTCTTCGATGTATCGCACGTAGGCCTTAAAGTAGCCTTCTCGTTAAAAGTCATCAGGATCCAAAGTTTCTATGAATTCCTGGAAAAATTCTGTATGGTCCTCGTGGCAGGGATGACAGGCCTGCTGCCCGGCGTTGGCCGCCCTATCAGCCCCCTCAGCTGCCTTAGACTCTACTATGGAATGAGCTTCTTCTAACTGACATTGTAGATCCGCCCTTTCAACCTCCTAGGCCTCTTTCTCTTTCCTTAGCATCTCTAAGTGACGTTTGTACTTAGCCACTGATTCCTCTGATTTTTGGTGCTCCATTTGGAGGTCTCCAATCTTTCCCCGCAGAAGGGCATTGGAGCTCTTGAGGTCGTGGATCCGTTTCTCTAGGGTTGAAATGGATGGTGTCGACCTCATGGCCTTTAGCGCTTGAGTAAAGGCCTGGCTAACAACTCAAGATGGTTAACTGAGGAGGGAAAAATGGCAGGGAGGAAAAGAGTTGAAACAAACTCGGCCTTACCTCAACAATAGCCACCTACTCCTCGGTGACCTTGAGTGGCTCTCTGTTGAACCAGAAGGGACCACGACCCATGACTTAGCCAGGTTTTCCACTAAAGCTGACTTGGCGGGGAAATTAGCCTCCAGGAAATCTATGGCCTGAGCCTGATTGTTCCCTGAGGCCTCTCGGACAGCCAGTTGGATGACCCGCTGGCTACCTCGAGAACCATCCAGAGACGGAGACCTCAATGCGTCATTAGAGGTGGTGCGCTCCTTAGACCCTCTCTATAGGGATGGCCCCTCAATCCTCACACCTTTAGAGGGAGGTGGGTCAATCTTCATAGGAGTAGGGGCTGAAGCCGCGGTCGTCTCTTATCCCTCCTCCATACGCGGGCGCTTACGTGTGTCCGGGCAAGGGATACTGAAGGATACCGTAGGGGGCCTTCGACTGTGCGGTGCCAACCTTGGTGCCTGTAAAAAAGAAAAAGTCAGTATTTATATTCGTGAAAGCTTCTTCCTGATGACCCATTAGATAAACCTTTCTTGCCTTGGTCTCAACGCACTGGTGCCTTTCCTCCTTATGGCAACTTTCATTCTCAGCTACTATTTCTTCCTCAGTAGCCTGCCCACTCACAAAGGGTGTAAGCATCTCCCGAGCTTGCTCTGCACAAGACAAAAGAAAGTCAGGTCAAAATCAAGGGAGAAATAATACAAAAGAGGGACGCAAAGTACCCTTAGAATAATTCTTAAATATGAAAGCCTGGCGGCAGCAAGAAAGAAGCCGTTTTTGAAGAACGATAGTTTGGGAAACTAATTTAGAGACTCCCTATCACTTGACTTGCTCTGCTTGCGCTCTGGTTCTTTCCCCGCATCTATTCTGGACATGAAAGAGGGAATGGGCTTTGGACGGTCGTCTTCTCTCACATAATAATAGAAGTAGCGGGCCGTTTTTGTTTCCTCTGCAGTGGGCTCCTCAAATTGATTGCGGATCGGTCTCCCGTCATTCCAATCGGGGAGATCCCCCTAACCCATCTTGCGATGAACGAAAAGGAAGTCGTATTTCCAATTCTTTAGCTTGGACTTCTTTTCGATAGCCATCATGAACCCCTTCCCGTTGTTAAAACTATACCAACTGGTGCCCCCTGTCTCACTTGAAGCCCTTTGGATCGTGTGAACCAATCTAAAGGCATGGCCTGTGCAAGACAACCCATGCAACTCACAATGTCGCGATAAAGGAGCACACATTGTGCTGGGACATCGGCACTACCTGCACAGGTGCCATGTCATATTTATTCAGGATCTCCACGATAACTTGATGGAGTGGAAACCTCAGGCTGTAAGAGAAGGCCGCTTTGTATATTGCTATACATTTCGGGGGTGGCTTATTTACGGTGGCATCAGAGTAAGGAATAATGAACCTATATCTGGTGGGCAAAAGATATTTCTCCTCCAATGCCGGTCTCTTAAGGGTACGCACGACCCTAGGGCTGGGGAAATGAGTGCTCGACCCATGCTGAGCGTCCGAACGAATAGGAGCCCTTGCGAAGGCCGTCCCTTCTGCAACGACTTCGAGGACCGCCTCCTTCTGACACGACCCCTCCTAAAAATGGAAACAGATGAATGGGAGCTCGACGAGCTACTCTCCCCACCCCTTACGGAGGTAGTAGTACTAGTTGTACCAACTCTACACTCATTCTATGAGAACCCGAGGTGGAGTGAGAGTTACCTTCGAAATATCCTTCGGCCATGAGCTGATCGGGCATCTTTAAACGAGCGGTAGTCTTCATCCTGGCCAGCCAGTGTTCCTTGACATCAGCCATGCGGGAAATAGCCATACGAATTTCCTATGGATAAACAACTTCTTCATCGATACTGAGGATGCTGGGAGTGGAGGAATACTCGCAACTAGATTAAGAAGGAATACCAGGCTCATGAATGGGCACGACATAAGGGATTTTCTTAGGTTCCCTGAATTGATTCTTTCGGGAAACGCACACAACCACCTAGCCATCAATTATGGCTGGGAGGCTTAGGAATTGAGGGTAGCGGTCCTCCATTCGAGGGTCAACCGACCTCTTAGGGATGATCCTACTCGATGAACAGGAGGACGACACAATCAAACAACATAATACAGTCAAAACCTTCAAGGGAGGCACGGAAGCACGTACTTGTGAAAGTGAAGAGGTTGAAGACGAGGTTGAAGATGTACACAACCCCTTTGAAGATTCAAAAGAATGAGTTTGAAGGTGCTATAGTGAAGTTGAATATGGATGGAGAAGGGGGCAGAATCTCTCTCTCTAGAAAACCCATTTCTCTCCCTAAAAGGGTTTTGAGGATGTGATTAAATGATCCCCTAAGGAATCCAACTCTATTTATTTAGAGGAAAGTGGGAAGAGGAAAGAGCGACACACCCCGTAGGCATTGGAAAGGCTAGAGTGCCGTTTAGCCCATGACACTTGGCACTCAAACAGTCATGATCCCTATACATCAATTGCCCCCAAGGGGCAAATGGTCCAACAGCACGACCTAGGAGTCGTTCACTACATCTTAAACTCCCTAGGGGGCTAAGATCCCTTAGCACAGCATAGGGGTTGTTGGCTACACCCTTGGCCCTTAAGGGGCTAAGTGTCCTCAAGCAAGGTCTGGGGGCCGTTCGGTACACCTTTAGCCCCTAAGAGGCTGAGGATCCTATAAAATGACCTAAGGGCCGGTCGCTATGCCTTTAGCCCCCAAAAGGGCCTCAGGGTCCCCAAGTACAGCCTAGGGGTTAGTCGCTACACCTTCTAAGCCTAATGGGCCAAAGGCCCTTAGGCACGACCCAGGCGCTGGTCGTTATGCCTTTAGCCCCCAAAAGGCGCTAAGGTTTCCTAAGCATGACCTAGGGGCTGGTCGCTGCACCTTTATGTTCCTAAAAGGGGCTAAGGGTCCTCAAGCATGGCCTAAGTGTTGGTCACCACACCTCATAAGCCCAAGGGGCTAAAGGCCTTTAACCACGGCCTAGCGGTCGGTCGCCATGCTTTTAGCCCTCAAAAGGGCCTAGGATATAACAACATGACCTTCTAGAAGCTAAGGGTCCATAGCCCAACCTCCCAGATGATCATAAAAAGCAAAGAAAACAACCCAGAGAGCCAGTTAGCCATGGCTCGACCCTATACTAGAAAGAATGTAAAAGCATTGACGAAGAAACCAAGTCCCTGCTTAAAGGGACAACTTTTTATTTCCATTACAGGTAATTACAAGACAACCATACAGGATGAAAGAATGAAACAACAGACTGAGCTACAGCAAAGCCTATGGCTACTCATTATCAATAGAAGGAGGCAGGGCATTACTCAAACCCAAGCTTTCCCCTTGACCACCCACCGGCCCAGGCCTCACTCTTGGGTTGACCTGTCCATAGCGGTGCGTGCACAGGAGAGCGTGCCTGTTAAGCTACAGCCAAGCTTCAAAAATAAACCGCCGCAGACCCTCGAGGGTTGAGCTCAAGTGCTCGGCCAAGTTCTTACTCAAGATACCCAGCTCCAAAGCCTTGTTAACGACCATAGTATAGAAGACGGCTTGGATCATCTCAGGAATGCGGAAGTCGTGCGGGGTCCTCTGCATCAAAGAGGATGAAGTCCGGACACAGATCGTGGTAATTCTCCGAAAGTGGCTGAGAAGGGCATGTAACCCTCCTTAAGTGCCAATTGAAAGTTTCCCTGACATGATTGGCTATCTCTTCAGTACTAAGGAAGTAGGGAAACAGTGTGATGGAGAAAAGGGCAAAGTCTCTCTCTAGAAAACTTATTTCTCTCTCTAAGAAGGTCTGAAGGCATGATCAAACGACCCCCCAAAGAATCAAACCCTATTTTACAGAGGAGAACAGGGAGAGGAAAGGATGACATGCCTCCTAGACCTTTGTAGAGCCAGAATGCCACTCAGTCCATGCCACGTGGCACGAAAGCACACGTGATCTCCCTGGAGCACTTTAGCCTCCAAAAAGGGGCTAAGGATCTCATAACTTGGTGTAGGGGATGACCGTTATGCTTTTGGCCCCAAAAAGGGGCTAACAGCTCGACAGCACGGAGGCCAGTCACTCTGCCTTTGCCTCAAAAGGGGCTCGGGGTCTTACAGCACGGCCTAAGGGCCGGCCGCCACATGTTTGGCCCCCAAAAGGGGCAAATGGTTCAATAGTATGACTTAGAGACCGGTCATCATGCTTTGGCCTCCAAGGGGCTGAGGGCCTTACGGTTCGGCCTAGGGGCCGGTTGCTACATCTTTTTCCCCCAAAAGGGGCTAACAGATCCGCAACACGACCTAGGGGCCGATCACTATCCCTCTAGCCCCAAAGGGCTAAGGCCCTTACGACTTGGCCCAGGGGCAAGCCGTTACACCATAGGCCCCCAAAAGGGGCTAATGGCTCAATTAGTATGGCTTAGGGGCCAATCGTTATGACTTTTCCCCCCGAAAAGGGCCGAGGGCGCAGTGGCTCGGCTTAAGAACCGGTTGCTATGCTTTGGCCCCCACAAGACTGAGAGCCTCACAGTTCAGCCTAAGGGCTGACCGCTATGCTTTTAGTCCCCAAAATAGTGTTGGCGGTCCCAAAGCACAACCCACAGGCCAAATTGAATGGGCAGGAGTATGTATTCAAGGGAAAGATCATAAAGCACAAGGTCAACATTTTATTATTGAAATTAGTGAGTACATAGTACAAAAAAGGGACATGATAGAGGCCACAATAGAGCTTCGAGACTACTCATCGTCAATACCACAGGGAGGGGGAGATGCATCGCCAGACTCAGAAGTCACTTCCTGATCACTATGTAGCTCTGGGTGGCAGGACTGTAGAATGCTTCCTCTGTTTCATGATACCCACTCCTCGATAGTGCTCCACCGTAGCTCAATAAGGGCCGACTCTAGTATCTCGATTAAACCTCCGCTTAGCACCCATTGCCTCACAGCATTGTTGAGAAGCATCGCGCAAAATACAACCTGGGGTATTTCTAGAAGGAAAAACTCCCGGGCGGCCGCCTCAGCCTTATTAAGGTCAAAATCTGGGCACAAATCTTAATAATCATCCGGGAGAGATAAAGGAGGGAAGGCAACCTCTCTCCAATCCCATTCGAAATTTTCTGGGACATAGAGAGCCATCTCATCGGTATTCAAAAGTGAAAACTCCCTTCAGATGAAAACTCCCTTTGATATTGAGACTTGGGAAGAAATATCCACGAGGAAAGGTATTCAAAAGAAGATGACTGAGGAAATTCCCCTAAAGGCACCACATAGTTAGTCTCAGGGGGACTACCTCCACTAGGATTATTAGATATGACCATGAAGTGTTATATGAGAACTCTAAACCAAATAAGCCAACTACTAAGTCAGGCAAAAGCGGATGCTACACCAACAACATTTTTGAAGGTGCTACATCTAAATCTTTACCAAGCAATGACCATATGGTAATCAAGTTAATAGTATCCAAGTACAAGATTATTAGGGGACTAGTAGACACTAAAAGTTCTATAGATGTCGTAATTTATGACAGTTTTATCAAATTGGGGCTAAAGGCTAAACATATGTCTCTGACAATATACCTATTTCCTCTCATAGGTTCATAGAGCATTCCATGTATCCCAAGGGAGTGATTAAATTATCTACGAAGGTAGAGACTTAAAAGGAAAGACCCACTAGGTAGTGGTGAATTGCATCATCATGAAGATGCCTCTGGCCTACAACATAATCATGGGAAGACCACTTCTAAACTCCTTGAGGGAATTACTATCTACCTATAGTTTGGGGATGCAATAGCTGGCGAATAATGGTTTAGTAGGAAAGATTTCAGAGAGTGTTATATAGCCACCTTGAAGGTTACCGTCTATCTTCAAAATATGGAGAGGGAAAGGTTTCATATTCCTACAGGAGGCAACCAGTAAAATAACCTAAAGACAATATGCTTCAAATCCATAAATTAGATAACATTGAAATTAAGAGTCTACCCTTAGCATAGAAACAGCAAGGATTATATAGGTTGGTACAAGAGCCCTAGTACACGTAGAAGTTGATCTAGTCAATTTAAGGGTACAAAATGAAGCCTTTCCAGTTGCCTTCAAATTGCTTACCCTAGAAGTCTAAGAGATTCTACATGCTTCGCATGTGGACAATCTCAAGAGCTCCTATGCATAGATTTTCACTGCAAGATGTTCTTTTTTCCCATATAAGCACTAATTAAGTTCTATAATTGGGCTGAGAACTTTGCATCTTGCTGGTACTAATGCTTTCAATTACACCAGAATTAACAAAATCTTATGCTTTGTATCATTTAATACATGTGTGAATGATGTGATTGGGTGGAGAAGCATAATACATCCTTAAGACAAGTCAGAAGGTTTAGTTAAGGTTCAATTAAGACTTACGAGGGACAAAGTTCCTAACACCAGGTTAAGAAATTTGTTCAACCTGAAATTATCATATTTTACATCCTTTTATGTCTAATAATTGCTCAAAATAAATTACTAATTTAGGATTTTAATATTAGTCTTGTTTATTTTGTAGGAATTTGACACATTTGAAGAATAAAATAAATTGCTTAAAGAAAAAGAGAGAAAATTGAATCAAAATTGGATTGTATCATAACAAGCAATTGATTGAGAAAAAAAGAAGAAGAATCGGCCCAGTGAGCGGTCCAAAATGCAGCTCCCCTTTCTTTCCTGTGGGCTCAGCCCTGACCGAGGCCCAGCGTTCCATTCTTCCCCTCCCCCTCTTCTTTTACTCACTGGGCCCGAGCCCAGCTGCCTCCTTCTGTCCATTTTCTTTTGCATTCCCCCTTCTCTTTTCTTTGGGCCCGACTCTCTCCTCTCTTCCCAGACCGAGCCCAGCCCGCCTTTCTCACTTAAGTGGCAGCATGCCAGCCTCGTGACCCAGCCCA
>NCQV01058735.1:0-16390 GCA_002740545.1 Lophocereus schottii | reverse complement strand
CAACCGTTTTACCTCTTCTCTCTCCTCATTTACTCCGTCATTATTCATCATCTTCAATGGGTCTGTTTCAAGCATTCAAAGGGGCAATTATGTGGGGGCAACGAACGGGTTCATGAGCAGCTTTAATGGAGTTCGAGTACATGGGAAGCAGGGGAGCATAAGGTCGAAGCATATTGGAGAGTAGAGGAGAGGATAGCATCGTTTTTTTCTGATTTCCTTTCCCTTTTCAGTCTAGATTATAGTTTCACGAATTGGTGTAATTTGATTGTAAGTTTTCGGTTGGTTGAGATTGCAATTCAATTTCACGATTTGTGTTAAACTTTCGTTGCAATTTCACAGTTCTCTGCCTTGTTTTCTTCCTCTCATGCTTTTGTTAGTTTCTGTTCAGTTTTGTTTCCACTTGCAGGCTTTAATTGGCTAATTTTAGCTGCGTGTTGAAGAGTTCATGTTAGTTGCAGTTTGGTTCTTCTCATTTGCGCCAGTGCAGTGCAAAGAGTATGATTCACCAATTCAGGAATTAATCTGGATTATTGGAATAGCTTGACCTTGGTATTAGATAATGTTAGCATTTAGTTTATCTTAGAATTTTTAGTAATCTAATTTCACAAACATCCCTGAGGACTAAATTTGTAATTCCTACAACAACAACCGTATACTCGCGGAAAATCACAAGAAGTTTTTGGCACTATTGCCGGGGATGGCGTTATGAAATTTGGTTGCCTCGAGTCATTGTCTAGTATTAGCGTCGTTCGAGTCATTTTCGTTTTAATTTTAGAGTTGTGATGTTTAGTTTTAGTTGAGTCGTTAATTCATTTCAAAATTTAGTTTAGTTTTAATTTTGAATTTAGTTAGTATTGATTTTTGATGTTTGTCGAGATTAGTTTTATTTTTAGAGTTTAGTTTTGGCTAAAAAAACAGTAATAAGACATTTGGTTTATGTGCAGCAAAAGACATAAAGTAGAGCTGACCTGGGGAAAAAGTCAGTGTAGATTTTTCAATAGTTCATAATCTGTTCGAATTGTTTGGGCAATTTCTGGTATGATTTTTGCTATTTTGATATTTTTCCTAGATTCAGCATAATTTTTAGAGTTTGTGTGAATATTTGTGGAGTTTTTAGAGCTGTCATGATTTCTATGTGAATTTGGACTTAATAATCTATTTGCATTTTTCTGCACTATTTGAGGATAGAAACAAATCACAAAAAATTATATTTATGTCCCTTGTGATTGTGTGGATTTTGCTGTATATTTAGTTATGATTTTAGGAGTCTTATTTTCTATTTTAAATTTTATTTTTAGAATTAGGTTGTTTAGGTGTAGTTTTATTTATTTATTTTTAGTTTCTTTGTGTTTGTGTTTTTGTTTGAGTTTTGCTTATTTTCTGTTTGTAAATTGCCTTTAGTTTTGATTCACTCTTTTTTGTTTTGTTTTGTGAAAAGAAAAAGCAAAAAAAATAAAAACCAAAAAGAAAAAAAAAGAGAAAAAAAGAAAAGACCAAAAATAGAATCTTTGGTGAGGGTGTGGGATTTATATGACTGGTTGGGTTAGAAATCCTGAAAATAATCGACGTTTTAGGAGTGAACCTGACCCGGAGATTGAATTAACACCCGAGTCTGAACCCATGCCTAAAATTGAAGAAATGGCACAAGAAAGATATTTGAGTGATATCTTCTATCCTCCTAGGACTGCTTTGCCATCTTGTTTTACTATACTTGACCTTGAACCGAATGTTACTTTCGAATTGAGACCTCATTATATTCAAATGCTCCCTAAATTTGCTGGTTTAAAGGATGCTTATTTATTTTTAAAAGAATTTGAAGATGTATGCTCCATGATGCATTTCCTTAACATTCCCATTGATGTTGTGCGTATGAAATTGATTCCTTTTGCTTTGAAAGATTCTGCCAAACATTGGATGTACGGCTTGGCTGCTAATTCTATTGCTTCTTGGAATGATTTTGTATGATTGTTAAAGTTTTCCTAATGCCAGGACTGTTAAGCTGAGGAATGAGATTAATCAATTTTTGCAACTCGGTAGGGAATCTTTTTGGAAATATTTTGATTGGTTCAAAAGTTTGCTAGCCCAGTGTCCCCATCATGGTTTAGACCAGGCACGTTTGTACTAGATTGTTTGTGAAGGACTAGACCAACAAACTAAAACCATGATAGAGTCCATGTGTCAGGGTGGCTTTCATTCTAAGAGCACCATGGCTGCTTGGGAATTTTTAGAGGACTTAGCTGAGAAAACTATGCAATGGAAAACTACTCGTGATGACAGTCTAAGTTCTAGGATTACAAGGGGTGGGTTGCATTCTATCTCTGATGTAAGTCACTTAGAGTCTAAGATTGCTGTTTTGGAAAATATGTTAAAGGGATTGTCTCCCCAAATGCCCCAGATGTCTCAGACTTCTACTGTATCTTATTCCCACTGTAAGGCCTTATATCATTCCTTAAGTGCTTATCCTTATTTTGCTAATTAGTTAACAACTGGATAAGTGCAAGCGAGTATGGCCTTTCAGAGACTAAAGAATGACCCATTTCCCCCTTATTATAATCTAGGGTGGAGGAATCACCCTAACTTTCCTTGGAGTAATGGACCAAATGCTACAATTCCTAACTCCTAACCTATTTTCCATCCTCCTAAGTCTTTTCAGAGATCGGCTTTTTCAGGTGTGCCCAATGCACCTAGACCTCCACCCCCTATAGGTCAAACTCAACCTCCTCCTGGTTACACTGATATTGATAGAATGGAGAAGAGAATTAACAATAATGTGGAGAGAATGATAAGTGCTAATGTGGAGAAAATGATGCGAATGATGACTGAACAGTTTTCTCAATTAGCATCATCTTCTAGGGAGCTAGGTACTTTTCTAAGTCAACCTGAGGTGAACCCTAAGGGTCATGCCTCTTCGTCTTCTGGTACTAACCCTAGTGAGTCTGTAAGGAAAGTGAATGCAGTTATATCTCTTCGATCTGATCGAGAGATTGACAGTCAAGTGAGAAATCACAATGAACCTTGTACGTATCCCCACTATTCTTTTCAGAATTCTTCTTCTTCTTCTTCCCCTCCTTCTTCTCCAGAAACTAGTTCATCTAGCAAGCCAGAGGACGCTACTGATGGTGTCCTCAATGATTTTGATACTCCTCCCACTCTTGGGTCACCTTCTAAGAAAGAGAAGCCCGAGGAGAAAGCTTCCTCTGATTCCGTTAAGCCTCCCAAAGATTTATCTACTGAGAAAGTCCATATGCCTTTACCTCCTTTTCCCCATAGGCTTAAGAAGAAAGACTAAGATCATGTTAAGAAGATGAGAGAGACCTTCTCTCAAGTCAAGATTAACATTCCCTTACTCGATGCTAGTCAGCAGATGCCTCCATGCGCTTGATTTTTGAAGGATCTGTGTACAATCAAGAGAGCAACTAGTGTCCCTAAAAAGGCTTTCTTAGCATCTGCCACTAGTTCTATCATTTCTCACCAGATCCCAGTGAAGTATAAGGACCCAGGGTGCCCTACTATTTCTATAGTTATAGGGGACCAGTTTATTCATAGAGCTCTGCTTGATTTAGGGGCTAGTGTCAATTTGATACCCTTCACTAAGTATAGGAGGTTATTAGGTGAGCTGAAACCTACCAAGATGGTCATTTAATTAGCTGATAGATCGACCAGGTTGCCTAGGGGTATTGTTGAGGATGTGCTAATTAGAGTGGGTGAATTTATTTATCCAGTGGATTTTGTTGTAATTGAGATAGAGAATGTGTCAAATTTGGCTAGGCAGGTCCCTGTGATTCTAGGGCGTCCATTCTTGATCACTGCCAATGCCCTCATTAATTGCAAGAATGCAATGATAGACTGTCTTTTGGCAATATGACTCTTGAATTGAACATCTTTAACATGTAAAGACAGCCCTCTGGTTTTGATGATATGGAGTTTTCTACTCTTAACTGGGTGGAAGATTCTGTATTTGATGATACTTTTGATGAAATGTTTGCTGCTGAGTGTGAGTCTTTTCTTATGAATGATGAGCCTGAATATGATGTGTTTAAGTTTGATGACTTGTGCTCTATTGCTAATTGCTTGCACACTACTATTTCAGAGTCCATGCATGAATCTGTTTCCCCTCCTCCTCTCGAATTGAAGCCTCTTCCTAACTCTCTTAAGTATGCATTTCTGAGACCCGATGAATCTTTACCTATCATTGTTGCTTTTGACCTAGATCAAGACCAAGAGGACAAACTCATTGCCTTACTTAGAGAGAACCAGGAAGCCATAAGTTGGACCTTAGGGGACATTAAGGGTATTAGTCCTTGCATTGTGCAACATAGAATTTATTTAGAGGACAATGCTAAGCCCTACCGAGACCACCAAAGGCATTTGAACCCAACTCTTCAAGAAATAGTTAGGAAGTGTTGAAGTGGCTGGACCATGGGATCATTTACCCAATTTCTGATAGTGAGTGGGTTAGCCCTATTCAAGTTATTCCTAAGAAGACCGGTATTACCGTGATTAGGAATGACAAGAACGAGTTACTCCCTACTCGTGTCCAAGTGGGGTGGCGTATGTGTATCGATTATAGGAAATTGAAGGCTACCACTAGAAAAGACCATTTCCCCCTTCGTTTCTTGGACCAAATGTTAGAGAACTTGGCTGGACATTCCTTCTACTACGTTTTAGATGGATATTCTGGCTATACCCAGATCTCTATTGGTCCTAAGGATCAGGAGAAGACTACTTTTACCTGCCCATTTGGGACATATGCCTTTAAGCAAATGCAATTTGGACTGTGCAATGCCCCTGCTATCTTTCAACGTTGCATGATTTCCATTTTCTTATATTTAGTTGAACACTGATTGGAATTTTTCATGGATGACTTTTCTGTGTTTGGGTCTTACTTTCATGAATGTTTGTCTAATCTGAGAAAAGTGTTAGAAAGGTGTAGCGAGAAAAATTTGACTTTGAACTAGGAAAAGTGTCATTTCATGGTTAAAGAGGGAATAGTCTTAGGCCACATCATTTGTAAAGATGGGATTGAACTAGACAAGGCTAAGACTGATTTAATTGTCAATCTTCCGCCTCCCACCTGTGTGAAAGAGGCAAGGTCTTTTGTTGGACATGCTGGCTTCTATTGTCAATTCATTAGAGACTTTAGTAAGATAACAAAGCCCTTGATCAACTTGTTAGCTAAGGAGGTGCCATTTCACTTCTCTGAGGACTGTCTTATAGCCTTCACTAAGCTTAAGAAAGCCTTGACCTCTGCTCCCATTCTTTATCCTCCCATCTAGGGAGAACCATTTGAATTGATGTGTGATGCATCTGATTATGCTATTGGGGTTGTTCTAGGATAGCGTGTTGATAAGAAGTCCCATGTCATCTATTATGCTAGTCACACTCTGAATAATGCTCAACTAAACTATACTGTTATTGAGAAAGAATTTTTGGCTGTGATTTTTGGTTTTGAAAAGTTTAGACCTTACCTGATTGGGTCTCATATGATTGTCTATACTGATAACTCTGCTCTTAAGCATTTTTTTTCTAAGAAGGATCCTAAACCTAGGCTGGTGAGATGGATCTTGCTTTTGCAAGAGTTTGACTGTGAGATTAGGGATAAGAGCGGTTCTGAGAACCTTGTAGCTGATCATTTGTCTAGGATTCTCTGTGTTGGAGAGAGTGAGTCTAGTGTTTCTGAATGCTTCCTTGATGAGCAATTGCATGCTATCCACCTTGATCCCTGGCATGCTGACATTGTGAACTGCCTAGTTGCGGGTACGACCCTTGAGGGTTGGACCAAGAATGATAGGGATAGGTTCTTCCACCTTGTGTAATTCTTTGTTTGGGATGATCCTTATTTATTTAAGTACTGTGCTGACCAAGTCTTTAGGAATTGTGTTCCCGACAATGAGGTGAGGAGTGTCCCTTCTTTTTGTCATAACCAAGCACGTGGGGGGCATTTTGGTGGAAGGAAGACTATAGCTAAAGTTCTTCAATGTGGATTCTATTGGCTCATTTTATTTAGGGATGCTTTTGAATACTGTAAGAGTTACCCTAGGTGCCAGCGGTTGGGTAGAATAAGCAGGCGGAATATAATGCCATTGAGTCCCATCATTATGGTGGGGATTTTTGATGTGTAGGGAATAGACTTTATGACACTATTTCCATCATCTTTTGGGAATGAGTATATTCTGTTAGCTGTGGATTATGTCTCTAAATGGGTTGAGGCCATCCCTTCTAGGACTAATGATTCTGAGGTTGTCGTAAAGTTCCTTAGAGAGAACATCTTTGCTAGATTTGGCATGCCCTGAGCTATCATTAGTGATCAGGGGACCTATTTTAATAATCGATCTTTTAATACCTTACTGAAAAGGTATTCTATGATCCGTAGGCTTGCTAGCCCCTATCATACCCAAACCAGTGGCCAAGTCGAAGTGTCCAATCGGCAGATTAAACAGATTCTAGAGAAGATAGTGAGCCAGAATAGGAAAGATTGGGTTGACAAGCTTGTCAATGCTCTTTGGGCTTATAGAACGGCCTGCAAAACCCCCTTGGGTATGTCACCCTATAGGGTTGTTTATGGTAAGCCTTGTCATCTCCCTGTTGAGATTGAGCATAGAGCTTGGTGGGCCATTAAAATGCTCAACTATAACTTGACTGAGGTCGGTGAGGAGCGTAGACTGCAATTGAGTGAGCTTGAGGAGATAAGAGCTGAAGCGCATGAGAGTGCTCGATCTTACAAAAAGAGAGCCAAGTTGTTCCATGATAAGCATATTCTTAGGAAAGAGTTTGCCCCGGAATGAAAGTACTCTTATATGATTCTAACCTCCATTTGTTTCTAGGAAAATTGAGATCCTAATGGACGAGTCCTTATATTGTCTCACGTGTTTTCCCTTATGGTGCAGTCGAAATTCAGGATCCAGAGAGTTGCGCTAAATTCAAAGTGAATGGCCAGCGACTGAAGCAATTTTTAGAGTTTCCCAGCAAGGCGGATGTGGAGTGTCTGATACTCCAGGAGTCGAGTCCTGATCGATGATGTTGTTGAGATAACTCGAGTGTACTTAGCACCCGACCTGGTTTCTTTTCATTCCTTCCCTCCTTTTCTCATTTTCTTCTTTTTACTTTCTCATTTTCTTCTTTTGTATAGGTGGTTGTTTTTATTTTATGTATATATGTTGTACATTTGATTTTGAATCATGTCCTTTTTGTTTTGGAGTTTTCTTTTTATTTGTTTCTTTTTAGGTTTTATTTTGGGTTCTTATGATTCTTTCCACTCCCAATGAGGATACTGTGAGATTTAGGTATGGGAGTGGAGAAAGTTTGAATTGAAAAATTGAAAATTTTGAAAAATCCAAAAAGTTTTTTATTTTGTTTTTGGGGGAGCCTTTGTACTTTTCTAATCAACTTAGATCCCCTATGCTTTGATTTTTAGCTTGCATATGAACTGATGTGCATGTTAGGTCTCCATCATCGGTGTGTTATTGTTAGTCCTAATTCTAACCCCATTTGTTCATTGTCGTTGTGTGATCCAATCTCTATTTATTTCGTCCTCATTGTCTTAAAGTCTTAGTTTTCCATGATCGGCTCTTCCACTTATTTTTGACACAATTACTTTTTATTAAAAAAAAGAAGAAGAAAAGTGAGAAAAAGAAGTGAAAAAAATGAAAAAAAAATGAGGAGAAAAAGAAAGAAAAGAAAAAGGAAAGGAAATAAAATTGGAATGACAAGTATCCCTTTAAGGCATGCACTAAGTATTTCCCTTTGAGGCAATACTGCTACTGGAAAATCTTGCTTCCTATGCTATTAAGTTAGTAATGTAGTTTGTGTCAGTAAAGTGAGATTGAGTTTGATTCTGGTAAACTTAAACCTTAAGATGATGATACACTTGCACACAAGCACTGCGATAGATTCCAAATCTTAATGTACAGTGGAGTGAAACACTAGTGCTTTGATGACATTCATAGGGTAGAGAGCCTTGATGAGTACATTTTGTTTATATGCACGCCAATATCTTTACTACATGGGCGATTTAGAGGATTAGAATGTGTATATATCTTTTCTCAGTTTTGTACATAATGATTTTTGGAAAAAAAAAAAGATTTTTGAGTTTCTATTTATCTTTTTATTTATAGATTTTGTGGGTATATCTTCTACAAACCCTCACGAGACCTTCCTCGCCCACTAAGGATAACCTTGGGGTTTAAAGGGCTTGTTGTACATGCTAAGTGCAACCGTGATGCCTACAGAAGTGAGTTAGGATTTTGCTTTATTTTATTTTCTGGGATTTTTCATATTATTTTACTCGAGGGCGAGCAAAACTTAGGTGTTGAGGTATTTGTTCAACCTAAAATTATGATATTTTATACCCTTTTATTGTCTAATAATTACTCAAAATAAATTATTAATTTAGGATTTTAATATTAGTTTTTTATTTTGTAGGAATTTGACACATTTGAAGAATAAAATAAATTTCTTGAAGAAAAAGA
Organism: Lophocereus schottii; assembly: GCA_002740545.1. Lineage (NCBI taxonomy): Eukaryota > Viridiplantae > Streptophyta > Magnoliopsida > Caryophyllales > Cactaceae > Lophocereus > Lophocereus schottii. Next base: position 7,922 of record NCQV01058735.1, on the reverse strand, counting down.
GAGAAAATTGAATCAAAATTGGATTGGGTCATAATAAGATTGAGAAAAGAAGAAAAAGAATCGGCCCAGTAAGCGGCCCAAAATGCAGTTCCCCTTCCTTTCCTGTGGGCTCAGCCCTGACCGAGGCCCAGCGTTCCATTCTTCCCCTCCCTCTCTTCTTTTACTCGCTGGACCCAAGCCCAGTCGCCTCCTTTTATTCATTTTCTTTCGCTTTCCCCCTTCGCTTTTCTTTAGGCCCGACTCTCTCCCCTCTTCCCAGACCGAGCCCAACTTGCCTTTCTCACTTAAGTGGCAGTGTGCTAGCCTTGTGACCCAGCCCCCTCCCCTATTTTCTTCTTCTACCTGCTATGTTCCTCCTTGCCCAGAACCTGAAAGCACAGCAGGGCAGAACAGGGCAGTCCGGCCATGGCGCTTCACCTTCCCCTCTCAACTATTTTGCCTCTTCTCTCTCCTCATTCACTCCATCATTATTCATCATCTTCCACAGGTTCGTTTCAAGCATTCAAAGGGACAATTATATGGGGGCAATGAGTGGGTTCATAAGCAGCTTTAATGGAGTTCGAGAACAAGGGAAGCAGGGGAGCATAAGGTCGAAGCAGATTGGAGAGTAAAGTAGAGGATAGCATCGTTTTTTTTGAATTTCCTTTCCTTTTCAATCTAGATTATAGTTTCAAGAATTGGTGTAATTTGATTGTAAGTTGTCGGTTGGTTGAGATTGCAATTCAATTTCAAGATTTGTGTTGAACTTTCGTTGCAATTTCACAGTTTTCTGCTCTTATTTTCTTCTTCTCATCATTTTCTTAGTTTCTGTTCAGTTTTATTTCCATTGTAGGCTTTAATTGGCTAATTTCAGCTAAGTGTTGATGAGTTCATATTAGTTGTAGTTTAGTTCTTCTCATTTTGGCCAGTGCAGTGCAAAGAGTATGATTCACCAATTCAGGAATTAATCTGGATTATTGGAATAGCTTGACCTTGGTATTAGATAATGTTAGCATTTAGTTTAGCTTAGAATTTTTAGTAATCTAATTTCACAAATATCCCTGAGGATGACATCTGTAATTCCTACAACAACAACCATGTACTTACGGAAAATCACAACAAAATTAAAACATAGAATTCATAGCACAAAATTACATAGGTTGGATCAAGACGTGAGTGGAATCAAAAAGTTCTACTAAGCAAACATGTGATATTCGAATTTAACAAACTTTATTAAATGAATACAAATCATAAACACATGCTTGTGCTATAAGAATGAAGGCTATCCAGTCAAGTCCTCCTTCTTTTGGACATTTTTAGTACTAACTTCAACCTCTACCTACCTCAGGAAGTTTGAAAATCGATTGGCCAGGGTCTTGGTGGTGTCCTTCCTGTAGAAGCGACTAGTCTCCTACTCTCTCTCTAACATATCCTTCAAGTCCTTATCCTCAGCCTCCATTTTCCTTAAAGCCTCTTTAGATTCTTAACTTGGGCCTTCAAATGGGAGTTTTAAAGCTTGATAGATTCTAACTCACAAGGAGAGGCAACAAGATATGCCTTCAGCTTTCTAACAACAACCTGAAGTTTAGAGGCAAGAAGGGTGAGGGATGATCTAATAAGCTCCTCATAGGTGGCTTTCTCAAGCTAATCTTTTAATGTCAATAGTCTCTTGCCTTAGGGATTTCCCTAGAATGTTACTGGGTGAAGGAATTTGCTCTCTAATAAAGGGCTGACGCCTCTTTTCTTTGGAAATAGAATAGGTTGTGAAACTTATGACCTTAAAGGAGAGGATCTTATTAAACCTCTTATCCTTTTGCACTGTTGTAAAAAGCTGCTCGGAGGGACTAGGAGAGTCTTTAGAAGAAGAAGCATCCTTACCATTTGTATTGATGAAAGGGCCCTTAGGAGAACTCTCAACAACCTCTAGAAAGGCATCAAGCGCAATTCCCTCAACATCTAGAAGAAACATCCTCAACACCTGCGGCTCCATTTGAAGTAGCGATGGAAAATGTGTTGATGGTACTAACGAATAAAGAGATTACCACCTCCATCTCTGGTTGTGAGGGACCCGTAACAGTTAGGGACTTCTCGATCATTAGCTTTTTCCTTGAGATGAGAGAAGCCCTTTTGATGCCTTTAAGACGTTGGCTCTCACCTGTATTAACATCTTCAACACGATGAAGACCTTCATAAACCTAACATTGGGTTCTTTCCCGTTGATAATGGGGAGATTCTCCTATTCCTTTATTATTTGATGGTGTCCGATGATTTTACTATCCTTAGCCTTCATCAAGTCTACTAGGAGATACTTAAACTTAGGAAGTCCTCTTATTGTGAAGGGACCAACCTTTTTCTTCTTCCTGAAATTCTCTTCCTCAACATTCTCCTCTTGAAGGTGCACTAAACAATTAGTACAAGCTTACACTGAGAAGGAAGCAAGGGGATAAGCCAAAAATAAAGTCTAAAATCTGAAAATCTATGAGAACAGAATTAGGTTACCTAAGATTTATAAGTGGATCAAAAGGTTGACAATGTTCTCTTCTTTAAGATCAGCAACATTTGTACGCCAAACGACCACATTCTTTTGGATTTCCTCCAGATTGAGGGGAAGTTTCTTTTTAGGTTCCTCAAGTACGTTGCATAGTTACGGCTCATTATGCCAATAGTGGGAAAATGCTAGTATTTATGGTTATCTTTAACATAGATCCAAGCCCCATTCTAACACTTGATGCCAGAACGCTTGTTAAGAAGAAAACTCTCATTGCTTACGACTTAAAGGTTGAAACCATTGGGACACTTCAAAAGTTGATGAAGCTGTATGAACTGAGCCACATTAGGTTTATTATTATGCATGAGACAAAAAAACTCGTACACAACAATATTAGTGATGCTGTTTAGGGTAAATTGGCGAAGTCCAAGCTTATAAAGTTGCAACATTGACTTAAGAAAAGAAGAAGGGGAAGCCTCAGGTTGAACTTGAAATGGCCCCTAAACATGGAATGAAACCCATAAGGGTGTTCTAGTACTAAACTATTACACTTGGGGAGATGAGTGTCAAAGTGTTGTGCATTAAGATCTAAGCTCTTTAAGACATCTATGTTGCTTTTGAAGCTTTTGGCCTAATGCAATTGGGTATCATAATGTGAATAGACCATAGCTCCTCAAATTCACACCCAAGGCCTTGAAAGACGTTTCCTTACTATGGAATGCCTCTAAAACCCCCTCAGAAAGCACATGAAACTCTTCATGTGTTTCTTGAAGAATTCGACATCTATTTTTCAAAATCAACATGAAGATTTGAGAGATTGGTTTTAGGGTTTGATAGAAACAAGATGGCAATGAATGTTGAAGTTTGGTTTGAAGCTTAAAGAATTATAGATTTGTCCCACAAATCACCACAACTCTTTCCGACGTGCTTCATCCTCACTAACATGTTGCTTGTGAAACTTCGCAGGAGGTTACTTGCCAAATATCTCCTACAACAAGCAAACTTAATTGTGGAATTCTTAAGAGTGAACTTTATGAAAAGGAAGGTGATATGAGTAGTCACTTCAAATCTTTTAAACCACACTCAAGGTGTTACAATCACCCCACATGAATAGCACAACGTTCTCATTATACCTTATAAATCAGCCGACGTACTTTTCCTATTAACCGACGGTCCATACACAGTATCTTTACTCGACTAGGTGACTACTCAGGATTCTCCTGTCCACTAACACAGCTAATTATCACGGGTCAGCTCTAATACCATATGGAATAGCCTAACCCCTCTAAGGCACCGGATAGCTATTGACAATGGTTTCAAGGATTATTGATTGTCCCATAAATCACCACAAGCCTTTTCAGTGTGCTTCGTCCTCGCTCACATGATTCATGGGAAACTTCTTAGGAGGCCACCCATCCTCAGATTTCTCCACAACAAGCATACTTGGAGTTCTTAAGAGTAGATTGCCTAAAACAGAAGGCGCACCTTTAGTGATGTGAATAATCATTTCAAATCCTTTAAGCCACACCCAAGGTGTTACAATCACGCCCACTTGAAGAGCACAATGTCCTTGTGGTACTTTAGAGACTAACCAATAAGTATCTTCTTGACTAGCAGTCCATACACAACATCTTTGCCTTACTAGTTGACTGCCCAGGGTTCCCCCACTCACTGGTGTAACTCATGGTCATAGGTCAGCTCTAATATAATCGATAATTCCCTGACCTCTCTAGGGCTATGGATTGTTTCCAAGAATAGTTTTAAGGAGTACCGACTAACCACGTAAATCAACACAATCCTTTCCAATGTGCTATGAATAGTCACTTTAAATTCTAGGATTTTTTCACGACAAGCATGCTTAACTGTGGAGTTCGTAAAAGTGGGATTCTCGAAAAGAAAGGTGCACTTTTGGTGATATTGTAATGCTAAAATTTACCGTAAGTGCACGGTGCAATTATCGCTATCAACCGATAAGTGCGGGTCATATTCCACAGGGAGTTATGCTTTCAAGTACCAAAGCTAAGTCAAGCATATCAACCTAGGAAAGATAGAGGGGTGAAGAGAAGAAGGACTAAACTAATAAAGCGAGCAAACAAAAAGAGACTCAAGTTGGGATTAAACCTAGGACAAACTAATTAATCGAGTTAAACATTCACTTCCCAACTTATGCTAGTATTCAGAGCTGATCAATTGCATTATTAAAGACCAGCAAGCCCTCTCTCAGTGGTCAATATGCTAGTTTAATTGTTCGAACCATATATTTTTATGGGGTTAGCTCAATTAAACAACAAGATTAGCGATCTTGGACCTAGCTAAGATTTAAACTATTTTCATGTCCAAATGTTAGCTGTCCTCTCTACCCATACTAGACAATCAACCTCACCTTTCAACATAAGTCAATTGCTCCAAAATATGATTGAAAGCTCTTTCAAGCATTTCATCGAACACCTGATGGGCATGAGAGAAAGACTCTAAATTATTGCATAAACAAATTGGGTAAAGGCCTAAACGAGATCAAGTAGCCATCAAGAGGCTAATCCTAATCAAAGATCACAAATTCAATCACGATAAACATCAAAATGTAAACAAAACAATGAACTAATAAACTAGCAAAGAAACTAAAAGTATGACTAAAAAGAGAAAGAGAAGAGGAACTTATGCGTGATTTTGAAATAGATCGATCTTGTACAAGGTATACATAAACTAAACCTAAATTATTCTTCCCCTAGTGGGGTTTGGGAGTGGAAGGAGGAAGCCCAAATCAAACCCTAAAGAAACCTAGTAGAAACCCCCTCTAAACATAATCTCAGGAACGACTTTTATAGTGAACTCTGGCTGGGGCACAGCTGTGCCTCCTAGCACGGGGTATCCGTGTGAAATCTCTGGCACCGACTGCTAAGGTCTTGCAGTGGCACGATCATGCCACCTAGCATGAGGTACCCTGCCAGATATCTGGAATTCCCTTGAACTTCGACCGACTTCTCCTTAGCCCTCCTTTCTACCAAGATTAGCATATTTTTCTCATTTTCTCAGTAGAAACTCCTAAAATTATGAAGCACCATTGTATGAGAAAAATTTAGACCAAAGGAGGATAATTTAACCATTTCTCTTCAAGATTTGACATAAAAACAATGGCAGAAAGGGATTAAAAATAATGGCAGAAAGGGATCAAATAGGGGCTAAAATGATGTCAAAATAGAGGTTCATCACTCCCCCACAGCTAGCTTTTGCTCGTCCTTAAACAAAGTAAAGAAAAACTAGCAGAAGGATCTAACTCATTTTCGCAGGAATTGTGGTTACATTTAGCATATACAATAAGCCCTTTAAATCCTTAGATTCCCTAATGAGGAAGAGGGAGGTCTCGTGAGGGTTTGCAAAAGTTATACTCACAAAATTTTGAAGAAGAAAAAGAAAAAGAAAAGGAAAAATAGAAAATCTTTTTGGGTGTCCAAACAAAACACAAACATGTACAACAGAGAAAGTTGTATAAATTTTAACCAACCAAATCGCCCTTGTAACAAAGATATTAGCCCGCATATAGACATAATATACACATCAAGAGTCTTAATCCCCATGGATGGCATCAAAGTAGCAACTTTTCACCCCACAGTACATTAAAACTTTGAATCCATCCTATAGCTTGGAGTGTAACTGCATCATGATCCTAGGACTTAGGCTTCCTATAATCAAACTCCATCCCACTTGACTGATAAAAACTATATTATTGACTTATTGACACGGAAAGCAAGCTTAGTAGTAGTATTGCCTCATAGGGTAGCATCCAATGGCCTATGCCTCAAAGGGATACTTGTCATTCCCTATACTTCAATCTTTTGTTTTTTTTCCTTTTTTTTTTCTTCTTTTTCTAAATGTGAAATGCACACAAAAACTAAAGTAAACGCGTACAGTGACAAGTGGGAGAGCCAATCACGGGAAACTAAGACTCTAAGATAATGATAAGGACTGGATTACACAGCTCTAATGAACTATTGGGGTTAGAATTGGAGCTTAGAGTGACTCACTTAGGACAAAGATCTATCATGCATATCATAGTTACATACAAGCCAATAGCCAAGGTATAAGGGATCAAAGCTTATCAAAATAGTACAAGACTCCCCCAAGACAAGTGAGAAACATAGAATCTTTTTGTTTTCAAAAAATTTTCCTCTTTTCTTTTCAAAGGATTGAAGCATGGCTGCTCCTCCTCTACACCTGGATCTCACAATGTCCTCGTTGGGAGCTAAGGAGCTACCACACTAACAAGACACATATGTATAGGAAAAAATCCTAAAATAAATATATAAAAACAAAAGGTAAACATGGAAAAGGAAAAGAAAAACAAAATGAAAGTATATACAAAAGAAAAATAAAGAAAGAGAAAAAAGGGAGCGAATTTACCAAGTTAGGTGTTGGGTACACCTAAACTACTAATTGCCTAAAATAATGCTTTGGAAGGGCAGAGGAGCATCAACCACTCCTCCTCATCTCAAGATCCAAACCACCAATTTAGATGCCGTCAAAGCTCGCAGGAGCTTATCGAATACCTGAGCATGCAACTCAGATGAATGTAAGTAAGAGCACCCAAACATGAATCTAGGAATGATAGAAAGTGCTCTCTTAAACTTATCAAATGCCGTGAAAAAATCAGTAGAATAATTAAATGTAATAGTTAACATGATTTTTTCAGGCATGTCCTCTAGTTATAGACTGTAAGGATCAAAGGAGGGGTCATACCCTCTAAAAGTACCTGGGGACTCACAATAGTCAACCTCATGCCCCTCAAGCACCACATGAGAATCAATTGGTGAGAAATCACGACACTCAGGGGAAGAGGAGGCTAGTAAACATGAAGGAGAAGCATGAAAAATATCGACCGGATCAGGGCATGCATGGTCAACAAGATTAGGATTAGGTGAAGCTGCAACCATAACATCGACCTATGACTTCCATAGGAGAGTATCATCATAATCATATACCTCAATAAGAACATCATATGACTCATAACATATATCATCAATCATCAACACTGGCATCAACATAAAATGTTCCACCTACCTCGAACTCCGTCAACTGAGCTAAAGGGAAAGGTGGATTAGGAAAGGTCGTGAGAAATGGAATGTTGTCCCTAAAGTTGCTAGGTAAGGATGGAGTAACAAGGGCTAAAGTAGTCAAGGAACGGTCAAGTACTTCCTCTAACCTCGACTATAGAGTAAGAAAAGAAGCACCATCATCACACAAATTAACATCAAGTTTGCAGGAACTAACCCTAATGTTGAATACGTGAGTATACAGCTACAAGAGGGGGGGTGAATTGTGGTGTCTGATTTTCGCGTTGTAAATAACAAATACCCTCACAGAGGTTGTTCTTAGATGACAAACACCCTAGTGACTTGTTTTCAGAGGGTATTTTCAAATAATGCGAATGCGAAAATCACCAAGATAAATGCGGAAAGTA
>NCQV01058716.1:549-13477 GCA_002740545.1 Lophocereus schottii | reverse complement strand
AAGGCATAAACTTTGATGAGACCTTTGCACTTGTAGCCATAGTAGAAGCCATTACTTGTATTTGTATCTCACATGGGCATCAAGTTATTTTAGATGGTTGTCAAGTGTGCTTTCTTAAATGGATTTCTAAATTAAGAAGTCTATGCTAAGCAACCCCCTAGTTTTGAAAACCCTAAATTCCAAATCATGTTATCAAACTTCGTAAGGCTCTTTGTGGCTTAAAATGAGCCCCAAAAGCTTGGCATGAACATCTTAGTAAATTTCTCTTCCAAAATGATTTTACACGAGGAAAGATTGACAACATCCTTTTTATTAAAATAAAGGGGGATGACATCATCATCGTTCAAGTATATGTAGATGATATCATATTTGTGCTACTAACAATGAGCTATGCCAAGAGTTTTCTAATTTAATGTGTACGCAACTTAAGATTAGTATCGTGAGAGAACTCAACTTCTTCCTAGGCTTCAGATCAGGTAATGCCATGGTGGCATATTTATTAATCAAGGTAAATATGCGAAAGAACTGTTGAAGAAATATAAGCTTAATGATGTTAAGCATGCCAGCACCCTAATGGCATTGAATATGAAGGTTGATCTTAATCCAAATGGCAAGTTAGTATCAAAAAAGGTCTACAGAGGAATGATTGGCTCATTACTTTATCTAATAGCAAGTAGATCAAATATTATGTTCAATGTATGACTTTGTACAAGATTCCAAATTGCTCCCAAAAGAGTCACATCTAACCACTGTCAAAAGGATTTTTAGATATCATGCAGGAATTGCAGCCTAATTTTGATGAACTGTTTTGACATAAAGTTGATCTGTCAAAAACTTTGAAGGAAATTTTGACAAAAAAGCAGGGATTTTGACTATGAACTAGTTATAATCTCGATATAATTTTTAATGGATTGTTTTCACATAAAGTTGACCTGTCAAAAATTTTGATGCATATTTAAAAGAATGCCATGCCAAACCCGGTACATCTGCATCTATTTAAAGCCCCTTTCTCAATTTGTGTAATTATCCAATTTTTTCGATTTAAGAATAGAGTCTAGGCTAAGGTTTAGGAGAGATTAGTTTAGATTTACTTTCATTTTGTAACCATGTTTTCAAGAGTAATGAAGTTTTGATGCAATTGGCTTCTTTCTCTCTCTTTAATCTTCTTTTTTATTCAAGTTCTTACTTTATTGTGTTTATTTACTAGTTTAATGCCCAAATTTACATGCTTTCGTTTGTTGATGGGTTGAAATTAGTGCATCCTTTTCCTAATCATCCTTCTATTCTCATATGTACTCTTAATCACTCATTCTCTTTCTTTAAGAATGCAAATTTCAAGCTCTTTCTCTCTTCTCCGTCTTGCGGTTTGAAAACCCATTTTCACAAGCTTAAGTTTTTAGCTCTCAATGGGTTATATTAGCACTAGTTGAGTTAGATTAGTGAGAATAAGTGGAGAATTCACCTGTAATTGTCATCCACTTGCCTCGAAAATGGAGGCCAACCTCCATTGCTCAATTTTCAAGCTTTTGAGGTACTCTCCTTTCTCTCTGTTCTTTTAATTAGTAAATTTAATGCTTTCTTAGTTATTAGATACTTTGCTAGTTATTGTTAGTTAATATAATATTTGGGGTTGATTTTGTTAGTTATGCTTCGTTTTACTTTAGTTTAATTGATCATGTTTAGATTAGAAATTAGGGTAAGTGGGTAATTAGTTTAGCAAATCATGACATTTATCCTTTTTCCTAGGTTAGAGTTGGGGTTGAAAATAACTAGTGGCTTAATTTCCACACTATCCTACAGGACTACAAATATCTATCCTTGCTCCCCCCTCAAAAACTACATCCAAAAATCGATGTCGTTGCTGGGAACGGTGGCACGAAATTAATACACTTATTATAATATGGCCCCCTTAAGTTCATTGTATGCTTGTGCAGTCTCTTTTATTATTTCTTTATTTTTTTTGAGTTACAAAATAGCTACACATTTCGATGAAATAGAAAAACACAAAAAAATTAAAAAATGTGAAAAATCCCCAAAAAAATAAAAAAAATTGAAAAACCAAAAAGTTATGGCTCATTGGATGTTAATGATGGGCTTAGGAAGTTTGAAGAAACTAATGCGGTTCATGTTGAACCCAAGTCCATCAAACTTTATGTGCCCATTCTTGAAAGAGTGAAGCTCGACCCACCACACTCATTGAGGGATCACTTTTATCCTCTCTGAATTTCCCCACAATCATGTTTTGGCCTCATTTCTATCCCTAAGGATGTAAAATTTGAGCTTAAACTAGATTATGTTGGCATGCATCCAAAATTTACAAGCTTTGAGGATCCTTCTTTGTTTATTCATGAGTTTAAGGAAGAATGTGCACTAATTCACATGCCTATGGTATCAATTGATGTCGTGAGGACAAAATTCAATCCTTTTCCTCTCAAAGATAATGCCAAGAGGTGGATGTATGGTCTTAAGGTTGGTTCTATTAAATTTTGAGATTCTTTTGTTGATATCTTTCTTAAGAGATACTTTCTCACTAGCAAGGCCATTAGAATTAGGAATAAAATCCCCTCTTTTGTCCAACTTGAACATAAACCTTTTTATAAGTATATGAATAGGTTTAAGGAGTTACTTACTCAATGCGCTCACCATGGTTTAGAGAGATGTTATTTATGTCAAATAGCTTATGAGGGTTTAGATGTGAGTCCTAGGAGAATAGTTAAATCTATGTGTGGGGGAGAGCTTCTTTGCAATAATGCTAATAAAGGTTGGGACTTTATTAAGGATTTAAGTGATAAGACATATGAGTCGGAGACAATTAGGGAAGCCCCTAGTATTGCTTCTAAGATTTTTATGGATAATGAGGGCAAACTACCTAATGACTTGATTGCTTTGGAGGATACTATGCCTCATTGTGAGCCACCTTGAAAGTTCCTCTTTTTTAACCTCTTCAACCTCATTATTGCATTCCTCCCTCTTATTCTTATGATTTTCTCTTGAACTACAGTGTTAGCTCATACTCTCACCCATTTAATCAGATGTCTTTTGAGGGTGTGAGTGATCCTTTATTGCATCCCCTAATGATCAACCATCATCTAAAGATTAGGAATGCTCTTGGAGGCGATATGATTTTTGATGATGCACCTTTTCTCTAAACTCCTTTTAGAGAGAATGACAAGAATGAGAAACTAGTTGTTCAGGTTACTTACGATCTCGAGCATGACATGATTGTGGTTTCCAAGGATATTTTGCTACACAAGAGACTCCTTTGGAGGAGCCTTGTGTTGAGTGTGTTGACGTCACACCTTATTATATGGAGCCTATTGATGCAACCCTCATTGAGTTACCTCCTAAGAACATCTAAACTTCTAGTGTCTTACCCCTTATACTCCATCATCTCACTCTTTCACGTCTCCCTCAATATCCAACTTCCACGAGTCCTATACTTGCATGATTTATGCCCCTAATGTAGATCGGACTTATAAGCTTGATGTGGCTATATAGCTTGAGGATTGGATAAAGGATTTAGAATTCATACCTAGTTTATGCGTTCATGCTTCCTATGAGAATTCTAGGCCCTTATCCTCTACATTGAGTGATGTTAGGTATGTGTGTAACTCCTATGACTGGGCCTAGAACTCTGATAAGCTCAAGAGAGCTCTCAATTCTATTCTAATGGCATGCTTTCTTTTCAACATCCTCCTTTTTACTAATGGTTTTAACTTTTTTGAGGATTATTTAAGTTTATTTGATAAGTTACTACGACCTTGGTAGGGATTGATGCAAGTGGTAACTTGGTGATTTGACAGAATGGCTAATGCTCCTTAAGCGCTTGTACTGTATCTTAGTGAGGCATAGTTTAAATGCAATCAACACTGAACCTGGTATGATTGTTGTAATTCTTCTCTCTTTTTTTTTTCTTTTCTTTATTTTTTTCATACGTAGTTGTGGATACATAGGATTGTGACTATTAGTGATCAATTTTGAGGTTAGTGTTGGGATTTTTGAGCTAAGACGGCTATGATCACCCATGTTTGACTTGTATTTTTTATTTTATGTGTGTTCGTTAGTGGTGTGCTTTGTTTTGTGAATATTTGCTGGTGTTGTTTGGTTTTGTGCTTGTTAGTGGTGCCATAAGTTTGTATATACTTGTGAATTTGTGTTTGGTTTGTGGTTGGATAGCTTATTTGCTTGCTTTTTGGCACCTTAGTTCCCACAATGAGGACATTGTGGAGTTTTACTGTAGGGGTGAAGTGCCCATTTATATATATTTTTTGAAATTTTTAAAAAAAATTAAAAAATATTTTTCTTTTTCTTCAGGGATTTGTGTGCTTCCTTAGGCGATTGTGATCCTATGTTGCTAGGTCATTGAGTTATATGTAAATAGACTATGTATGATTAGATGTCCAGTTGAGCATGTAGATTTAATTTTTCATAATAATCCATCTCATATGTGAGATTGTGTGCCTACCTTGCTCATTTTACCATCAATTCTTAGGGTCCCATTGTTAAGTTGGCATGTGAACTTTTTGTTCACTATTAGGCGCTAATTTATCGTAATTTACGTGCCTCTATAGCTTAATTTTAGCTCGTATAATAATGTAATTTGTAGGATTTTTACTTATTTTATTTACTTTTGTAGGTAATAAGATCAACCAAATAAGTGCCATGAAAAGGAGCAAAAAGGAACAAAAGAAGAAGACAAAGCAAGGCGCGACAGGGGGTCGGTTGACTCCATGACCACCGTTGTGCGCCCCAGCTAGCATAGCCGCTAGCCAAGAACTGGCGTCGGTGACCGCCCATCCGACGGCTGGCCGGTTGTTGTTAACGATGGTTAGCCGTTGGCCAGGCGACAGCCCTCCCCCTGTTGCATACCATTTTGTTTTCCCGACTCGAGTATTTAAGGGGGTTGCTTCGGGACTTTTAGAGGTTCTTTTCTCTCTCTCTAGGCAATTTTAGGTTAGGCTTTTAGGTTAGTTTAGCAAATAAGGTTCCCATTTTAGGAGATTAGCTTTGGAGATTAGATTGTAAATTTGGGTGGATTGTGAGTTCAAACTTTGGATTCCAAGTTCATACATTGAAGTATAAATTTTCTTTCCTCTCTCTCTCTCTCTCTTTTTCATATGTTGCTCTTGTTTATATTTTGTTAGTTTAATTCTTGTGTTTGACTTATTTGGTTCAAATGTTTAGTTTTTAGTGTTAATTCATGTTTAATTAGATTGGTTAGATTAGGTTAAGTTCCTCTCTCTCTTCCCTAGTTCATGCTTATGTGTTTGCTTGGTAGTTTGTTGTCATTAGGTTGAATTATGTTTTGTATTACGTAATAGCTAGGCTTGGATTATGATTAGCCCTTTGATGGCTACTTAGTCTTGTATTAGGCCTAACTATACCTAAATTCATGCTTAGAATGTAGAGTTTTTCCTCACACCCGCCAAGTGTTCGATGAAATGCTTGAGAGAGCTTTCATCTATATTTTTGCGCGATTGGCATATGCCGAGAGGTGAGATCAATTAGCTAGAGCAGGAGAGGGGATAGGGTTCAGAACATGAGAATAGTCCCGATCCTAGTTATGTCTAAGGGTTGCTAGTCTTGTGGTCTAATTGGGCTAACCCCATAAAAATAGGTGGTTAGACTAACTAGACTAGAGAGAGGACTTGAGTGGTCTTCGAAGGTGCAACTGACCATCTCTTGTTCTTAGTTAAGATTGAGTAGGTTAGAACTTATCTTGTCTATTCAGTTAATCAATTGGTTAAATCATAGTCTCAAGCCACCTCTTTTGCTTTTATTAGTTTAGTTTATCTTTGTTTCCATCTCCCTCCTTCTTGGCCTAGATTGAGTCGCTTTAGCTAATCTCAGTACTTGAAACCTAACTCCCAGTGGAGGACACCCTAAGTACTCAATGTTACAACCATGCACTTGGGGTTATAAATTTTAAGACTCCAATTCTACCTATCAAGGTTTTGGCACTAATGTTGGGGAGTTGGCATTTTTCAATATGGGGGTTTACTTGAGCATTCGAGGCTAGACCTTTAGAAAACCAAAGAAAAAATTTAAGAAATCAAAAATTTAAAGAAAACAAAATTTAAGATGGCTATTTTTCATCTTCCTCAATTTGAGCATGGATCTTTTTGGTAATATTTGTCTAGATTGAATGATTATCGTGCTCAATATGTACATTTCACATATGAAAAATAGGAAATATATAATGCTGTGCTTGAGGGGATAACACAGGAGACTCAAGCTACACTTGAGTCTATGTGTTATGGTGGTATGTGCTCTTTAAATATTGATGACGTGTGGGAATTGTTTGAGCACTTAGCTTGGTATTAATGGCATTATAAGAAACCTAGAGAGCATTATGTGCGCCCTTCCCTACCTCCCTATGATTTGCATGCTCTATCTCCATGTGTCGATCAATTTAATGACATTGGTCATCACCATTCTTTTTACCCTCATTATGTGTGCTCTTATTAACAATCTCTTGACCATGATGTGAATTGTTGTCCTTATTATGATATTTCATATGAGTGTTATGCTAAGCTAGATACCATGATAGGGGCAATGAGTGACCAACATAAGCACTTTGTTAGTCAGATGAAGGAGTGTGGCCTATTACCTGGGATCGAGCCTAATCTACCTTTGCCTATACTCTCTATGATGATTATGAGTCTTTTCTCTCGCTAGAGTTGAGCTTTGTTGATGATATACCTTCCACTGACCAAGAGGAAGCATTTGACCCTTCCTTGACTTCTTCGTCATTTGTTGCTCCATCATTTCCTAGCACACCCATTGGCACTACCGTTATTGCTATGACCTTATTTGCTTCTCCCCTGCCTTTAACTCAGTGCACGGGGTTAGAAATAAGTAAGCCGTTTAGGAATGATGTTAGCTTTTTGGAGGATGATTGACTTACTTAGTCAAAAGAGCATACCTTGCTTCAGTCGCATCTTGAGGCGTTATGTGATGATCGTGTGAGGGTTAGTGCCAACCCTAGTTTTCAGAACATGATCCTCCCTTGCCTTGATTCCCTTTACTTAACCCCTATTTTATCCCCCTTCCTTCCCACTATAACCTCTCCTTTGTATGCATTTCCTGAGTCGCTAGGTGACATTAGCAGGTCTTACCCCCTCATTTGATACTTATTGTGCATACCTGGAGGATGTGTTTAGAAAGATCATGTGGAGTACTTTCTTTAATTATGCTTTTGATTTTCCTACAGTATTTGATGAGTTTAAGAGGGTACTGATTGTCTTCACTGTGATCTTATTAGTGTTCTCCTATTCGCACTATTCTGAGATGCATGCAGCAGCGCACGACAAGCTCCTATGAGCTTTCATGGCATCTGAGTTGATGCTGCGAATCCCGAGTGATGATGAGGACTAGCTGATGCTCCTCAAGCCTCCACCGCACCATCCTAGAGAGACATAGTTCGTGAATAATCAGTACCCAACCTGGTATAATCGTTCTCACTCTTCTCCATTCATTTTATTTTCTCTCTTTTTCTTTTTGTTTAGTTGTGGATATTAGGTTGCGTTTAGTTGTGGATATTAGGTTGCGTTTTTGTTGGTGATCAACTTTGAGGTGAAATTTGGGATTTTGTGGAGCCAATTGATGGCTATGATCACCTTTTTTTATTTTTGTGCATATTTGTGTTTTGTGATTGGTGGTGTTTTTAGATTGGCATATATTCATTTTTCGTGGTGTTAGTTTTGTATATATGTGTAGTTTTGTTTTCGAGGGACTGTGTATATGTGTGTGGGTTTAGTGTTTGTGTGTGTTTTGTTTTGTTTTGTTTTGTGTCTTGTGTGTGTGAGATTTCGTTTTCTTTGTTTTTGTGCATTTTTGTGGTGGTAGTGACTCCTTGGCTTCTAATGAGGACATTATGAAATTTAGGATTGTGGGTAGGAGTCATATACCTTTTTGTGTATATTTTTGTGAAAATTTTTCAATTTTTCCATTTTTGTATAGTTTTTTCTTCTTGGCTTTGGGGGGCTTTTGTGCCGTTATGATCGATTTTTGACCTTTTAAAGCTTAGTTGCTAGCTTGTATATAGGTCAAGTATGCATGGTGGAACGCTTGTCTACAATGTGATCTTCTATCTCTCATAATATCCTCATTTCACATGTGCAGTTTTATGCCTAACTTGTACACTTAATCATTGACTTTTGGTGTTAGTTGTTAAAATTTGAGTTTGGCGACATTCAACTTGGTTAATTGACTTTTAGTTTTGGCTTCACTATGAAAAAGGAAAAAATAAGAAAAATAAGAAATGTAAAAATGAGCTTATTTTTGGTACCTCTATTTGGGTTTAAATAAGTGCCTTGCACATCCAAATAAAACCCCTAAATAGAGAAGAAGCCTAAATATGTGCTAAGTTGTTCCTCTGAGAGTTCAAGGCCTAATAAGCCAAGAACTACCTACCCGTGTGAAGGAGCATAAGGAGAAAAGCAAAAAAAAAAAAAAAAAGATGAAGAGAAAAGAAAAAGAAAAATAGGAGCAAAAATGAAGGAAGTCATAAGCCAAGCAGAGGTGAGCTTTTACCCGGTTCTAGCCCAGCATTAGGAGTCAATACACTTTGCACGGAGCAGCAAGGTGTACAAATCGCATCATTGTGTTATGTGGGGTGAAAATTGAGAGTCATGATGCATTTATAGCCTATGTGTATCTTGAATGTATATTTTGCTTGTATTTGGGTTGGTAGCAAGGTTGTTAAGGTGAAAAATTAATCTAGATGTGTACATATTTCCCCTTTGCCTTGTATATATGTTTTCTTTCGAAAAATCTAAAAATACTTCAAAGATTTTATGGGTATGTCTTCTACAGACCCTCACGAGATCTCACTTGTCTATGAACTAAGGGGTTTAAAGGGCTTGTTGTATATGCTAAATGCAGCCGTGATTCCTATGACAGTTCGTTATGTTCCTAAGTTAGACTTTCTTGCATTTTGCTCAAGGATGAGCAAAAGATAAGTGTGGGGATATTTGTTAGACACTAATTTGTCGTATTTTACGTGCTTCGTTCGCCAAATTTCAGTTTCTATAATAACGTAATCTTTAGGATTTTTTACTTGTTTTATTTACTTTTGCAAGTAATAAGATCGACCAAGCAAGTGCCATAAAAAGGAGCAAAAAGGAACAAAAGAATAAGACAAAGCAATGTGTGACAAGAGGCCGGTCAACTGCACAACCACCGTCGCGGGCCCCAGCCAGGAACTAGCGACGGCGGTCGCCCAATTGACGGCTGGCCATCGGCTAGGCAATGGCCGTTGCCCCTCCCCTTTACGCGTGTTGTTTTGTTTTTCCGGCTCGAGTATTTAAGGGGCTTGCTTCGGGACTTTTAGGGGCTTCTTTTCTCTCTCTCTAGGCAATTTTTAGGTTAGGGATTTAGGTTAGCTTAGCAAATAAAATTCCCATTTTGGGAGATTAGATTTGAAGATTAGAATGTAAATTTGGCTAGATTGTGAATTTAAGCTTTGCATTTCAAGTTCACCCAATCAAGCATAAGTTTTCTTTTCGCTCTCTCTCTTTCTCTCTTTTTGATATGTTGCTCTTGTTTATATTCTGTTAGTTTAATTCTTATGTTTGATTTATTCAGTTCAAATGTTTAGTTTTTAGTGTTAATTCATGTTTAGTTAGATTGATTAGATTAGGTTAAGTTTCTTTCTCTTTTCCCTAGTTTATGCTTATATGTTTGCTTGGTAGTTTAGTTGTCGTTAGGTTTATTTATGTTTTGTGTTGATTAATAGCTAGAATTTGTTAACTCGGATTGTGATTAGCCCTATGATGGCTACTTAGTCTTGTATTAGGCTTAACCACACCCAGATTCATGCTTAGAATGTAGAGTTTTCCCTCACTCCCCCAAGTGTTTGATGAAATGCTTGAGAGAGCTTTCATCTATATTTTTCGGCGATTGACTTATGCTAGGAGGTGAGATCAAATAGCTAGAGTAGGAGAGGGGATAGCCGGGTTTAGGACATGAAAATAGTCTCGATCCTAGCTATATCCGAGGGTTGCTGGTCTTGTGGTCTAATTGGGCTAACCTCATGAAAATAGGTAGTTAGACTAATTAGACTAGCTCATAAACCTTAAGAGAGGGCTTGAGTGGCCTTCGAAGCTACAACAGACCATCTCTTGTTCTTAGTTGAGGTCGAGTAGGCTAGAACCTATCTTGTCTATTTAGTTAGTCAATTGGTTAAATCATAGCCTCAAGCCACCTCCTTTGCTTTTATTAGTTTAGTTAAGCTTTGTTTTCATCTCCCTCCTTTTTGGCCTAGATTGAGTCGCTTCAGCTAATCCCAGTACTTGAAATCTAACTCCCAGTGGACGACATCCCGAATACTCAATAGTACAACCTTATTCTTAGGATTATAAATTTTAAAACTTGAATTCTACCTATCATTCATCGAAGTTGCCTTATATGCTCTTGAAAAATGAGGAAAAGAGATGAAAAAGGAAAAAAGTATTAAAAAAAGTGAATAAAAATCCGGGCGCTATTGTTCAAGGCCAATATCTTTATTTCATATCCTTAATTAGCTTGAATATGTACTATTTTACTTGATTACACATCTATTGAGCAATGAAATAAGTGCTTTGCATATTCTAATAAAACCCCTCTTCAAGGAAGGTCTGAATATTTGTAAGTCAAGTGGGTAGGAAAAAGGGGAAAAGGGCGGCAAAGAAGGTAATTAGATAAGGAAAGGGGGATTGTATCAATGTTAGCAACTTGATTCATAAGGATTTATACACATTTGCATATGTACCAAGGTGTACATATCGTTGCAGATTGTTGTATGGGACGAAAAATGGACGTTGGCATGCATCTTGTGACTAGATTAGCTTTTGATTGTACATTCTATTTGTGTATAATTTGATGATGGAATTGCCTAAGTCTTGTACATAATTTCTCTGTTATTTATGATGAGCGAATTCTTGGCGCGGAGGCATTTGGTCGGGCATATTAAGCTTGAATTTTGCTCCTCATTCTACCTAGATTTAGCTCAAATAATTGGTAAATTAGGCTATTTATTTGTGTTTTTTTTTTGGTTTTATAGGTAATAAAGAAAATTGTGTAACTGACGGATACTTCATGTAAAGCATGCGGAAAGTTAGGCGCATTAATTCACAGAACCTTAGAGGATAACCCGGGATAACCATAAAGCAAGGTTGGGTCCACAAGCACAAAAATTGTGGGAGAATTAAGGAAGAACAGTGCCGAAATTTGGCAAGGGTTGCTAGTGCCAGGCGGCAAGGGCTGCTAGTGCTAGGTGGAACGTGGTGCCATTGTCGTCACGCCAAATCCCTTTTTTTTCTTTTTGCTCTATTTCTTTGCAAAATTCCAAAAACATGGTATAGGGTTCCCATGCCATGTGGCACGGCTGTGCCGCCTGGTGTGCTGCCCTGCTTATGTTGTTGGCTTCCAGAAGTTTGGCACGGGCTACTGCATCGGGATCTATTTAAAGCCCCTTCACCCATTTGTATCATTATCTAATTTTTAGGTTTTAAGAATAGAGTTTAGCCTAGAGTTTAGGAGAGATTAGTCTAGATTTAATTTTATTTTATTGCCACATTTTAAGCGTAATCAAGTTTTGATGCAATTAACTTTCTTTCTCTCTCTTTAATCTTCATTTTCATTCAAGTTCTTGCTTTGTTGGGTTGATTTACTAGTTTAATGCCCAAGTTTGCATGCTTTTGTTTATTGATGGATTGAAATTAGTGCCTCCCTTTTCTAATCATCTTTCTATTCTCTTATCTACTCTTAATCTCTCACTCTCTTTCTTTAAAGATTCAGATTTCAAGCTCTTTCTCTCTCCTCCATCTTAGGATTTGAAAACTCATTTTCATAAGTTTGAGTTTCTAGCTGTTAATAGGTTAGATTAGCGGTAGTTGAGTTAGATTAGTGACAATGAGTGAGGAATTCACCTTCAATCATCCTCAACTTACTCCAACAATGGAGGCCAACCTCCATTGTTGAATTTTTATGCTTTTGAGGTACTCTCCTTTCTCTCTCTTCTTTTAAGTAGTAAATTTACTGCTTTCTTAGTTAATTAGATGCTTTGTTAGTTATTGTTAGTTAATATGAAGTTTGGGGTTGATTTTGTTAATTATGCTTCGTTTTTGTTTAGTTTAATTTATTATGTTTAGGGTAGAAATTAGAATTAATGGGTAGTTAATTTAGTTAATCATGCTTGGTGACGTTTATCGTTTTTGCTAGGTTAGAGGTGGGGTCTAAAATAAATAGTCTCTTGATTCTTACACCATCCCAGAGAACGATAGATTTCTATCATTACTCCCCTCAAAAACTATATTCGCTAAAGCGTATTACAAGACATAAGAAAGAGTTTCATCATAAAAAGAGCTCAACTGCAAATCATTCATAATACTCTCTTGTGCACTTATTGATTCATTTGAACGAACTTAGTTAACTAGGTATTGAGAGCTCATATTTGATGAGTTTGTTAGCTGAGCTTCCTTAGTCGAGTGAAATGGGAAGGCTAGACAGATTGTAAAGCTAAAGTCATTGGTGTGTACTTCTGAACTGAACAAGAAGTGGAGTTGATTAAACCCTAAGGAAAGATGTGCCTTAGACGGTGACTAGCCCTACTTGGTAGGATGAACATCAAAAATATTTTGTGTTTTGTCCCATTTTATTTCTGCACTCTAATTTTGTTTATTACTGACATTGTTGACCAACCTTCACGTTTGTCCTGACATTGGCAGTGTAGGATTAAAGTACATCGACTTTTTTATAAAGTCTTAAGTTTTGAGATATCACCTCATTCCCTCTCTAGAGTGATATAACATTGTCTTTTGGACCTTGAATTTTGATATCTACCACTAGAAGATGATCGTGAATAAGGTACTATAGCCAATTCGGAACGCAGCTCAGCACCATAAAAGTAGCATTGTAGAATGAATTAACACATAAACATTGTGAA
>NCQV01058689.1:18310-33647 GCA_002740545.1 Lophocereus schottii | reverse complement strand
CATAAATGTACTTGTTCTTACCAAGGATAAGGCAATGATTAATGTATCTTTGAGTGACAGCTAGAATGTCATCTTTTTATTGTTCTATGGTTATGAAAAAACAATAATATCATTGACGTAAACTGGACAACACTGATTAACATCTTTGAAGAAGCTATCTATTGTTTTTTAGAATATTTGAGGCTCACTTTTAAGACCAAATGGCGTTACTATCCACTTATAATGTCCTTGAAGGGCACTAAAAATAGTCAAAGCAATGCTTTCTTCAATCTTTTTTACCTACCGATAACTGATTTTACGATCCATTTTCGAGAACCAAAAGGCTCTTTGAATTGTGTTGAAAAGAGCTTTTTTATTAGGAATATAATAATCATCAAAAGCAGTATTATCATTAAGTTTTTCATAATTAATTACCATTCTAGCCCCTTCATCTTTTTTCTTTAGCATGATTTCTCATAATGAGAGCAAGACTGGTGTGAGGACTCTTATTATTGCTGATTAACTTGTTATTCAAAAGTCCTTTGGTTTGCTTATAAAATTCCTAGATATCCTGCTGTGTATTCACCATTTGTTTAACTTGGATAATAGTGTTAGGATTTAGCAAAATAATATTTACAAATGTCTTATCTTTGTCCCAAAAATTAAAAGGATTATCAAAGTAGAGTTCTTTGTGTAATTCTTCATGTGGTATAACAATCACTTTAATAGATAGCTCTAGTAATGAGATTATTAATGCTACTTTACCTTATGCAGGTATTACCTTCTCATCACATTGACTTTGTGTAAACTTAGTCTTCTGATGAGTGTACACTTTATTTAATTTGTCAATTAGAGTCGAGTGTTCATTTATTGTGAATATGATTTGCCTTATAGTCTTGTAGATGCCTAAAAATGGCAGTTGTATTTTTAGGTGCCTAATGATGAGGGAAACTATCCCTATTGTATATTCGGAGGCTTAATGAAGTGATTAATAAAAATAAAAATTGGAGTCTAACTAGGAGAAGTGATGTGAATTAGTAAATCCCTCGAGTCCAAGTCCAAGTCCAAGTTAGTCAACCAATTTTTAATTTGTTGGTAATAAAGCCAACACATCTAATTAATACGGACTCCAAGAAGAATTGGTAAAGTTATTTGGGTTAAATCTAATATGATTAGCAGTTGGTATCCATGTCCTAGGCTGAGTCGCTCTAGTTATCAACTATGGAAGGGGGGCCCCAAAGGGTTGATGACATCAAGTTGATTTGAGAGATCAGTCAAATATTAGAAAAATAAGAGTAATTGAGAGATCACTGGAGAGATTGTGAGGAGATTTTTACCAGTGTAGTCAAGTCCTAGGTCTCCTCTGATATTAAGGAGTAAGCACTTCATTGGGTTCCCCAACTAATCACGTGGGTTGTCCTAAGGGCAAAGCTTTTACCTTTTCTACCTTTCCTATTTAGTTTTGATTGGGGAAATAAGATTTACCCAATTGGGCCCATCCCAGTTGACCCATAGACCAGGCCCACACTCTAGAAGATGGGCCCTGAGTGGGGCCCAAGGAGTACCCCAAATAAGATTTGTATTTTACCCTTTTTTAGAGGAAACTATAGCCACCTACCCACCTCAGGAAAAGAGTTAGCAGTTTGACTCTCTATTGATTTTCACATTATATCCCTCTCTACATTGACTCAGACATTTGAATTGACTTGACCGTTGTAGAGGCGTTCCCTGGTCCACAACCCGAGGGTGTCCTTTTGCAGGTCGGACCTTGGAGAAGAAAGATGTCAAGTGTTGTTCACGTGCCGTCAGATGAACCTGTTCTTTCATCCCACATCACCCTAACAGCATTTAAAGAGAATCTTCTGAAATCAAGTTTATTCTTATTGTACTTTTATAATTAATAAGGAAGTAATCTTTAAGTAGTTCTTATCCACTGTAAATTATTTATTTTATTTTTTTTCATGGCTAGACCAAAGGTTATATCTTTGTATGATTTGATATGAATTAATACTAATGCTTTTGTATGATTATGTGACAGCATAATTAGAATTTTAGATTTCCCATGTTGAATGCTAGAAGCCCTCAATGATTAAGGGTGGTGATGTGATGCACTACATCACATCATCGCACCTTCGTCCCAAATCTGGATTCTTGGTTCGAGATTAAGGATTCAGTATTGGTCCCTATACTAAGGATTGATGGGGATTTTTCGAAAACCTTTTTGGAGCATAATTAATTTGTCCCTTCGATGTGATTTGCTTCAAAAAGAGATGTAGTTTGTAAGGTTTTCTTAAAACTTTCTAGTGACTATTAATTATAGTTGTAATTACTTTAGTTTTTTTAAATCCTTTTCTTATCTCCTATTCTTCTTTTTCTTTTTTTTTTAAACAGATTGGAAAAGCAATTACCAAAATAAGGACAATAAGGCTACCAGCTCTAAGGATGTGCACATGTCCCCATAAGAACTACTTACACCTAAGCTCTGGAGTGACTCATGGCCAAATGGAAGATAGACCTTCCCAAAATTAAGCCAGAAATTCAAATCATTAAGTAGTCCAAAAACTTTGATATGAATAAGTGCTACAAGTACCACCAGTCATGAGGATATGATACTAACTATTGGACTTGCAAGAATATGTTGGAAGGATGTTCAAGTTTGGGCAACTCCTATTAGCTAAAGGAACCCAAAACCTCAGCAACGATAAAAATTCACTCAGAAATCATGAGAACATCTTTGCTATTGATATATGAGAAGAGAAGTAGGACCCATCCGTGTTCGTATAAAACATGGCCAAAAACTAAGGGCAAGCATTCCTATACTAAACTCAGGAGTTTTTTGCCTACGGAAAAGTGATGAAGATGACGTCAATGAAGCCCAAGGAGGCAGTCTGCTCACTAAAGCAAGTGATGATAACTTCTAGTGGGAATATGAAGAAGAACACTTCTGAGGATATGAGGACCAAGCGACAGTCTAATATCTTATGACATCTGGGCCACATCAGGCGATAGAGGACCCACAATAGGCACTTGAAACAAAGAAGGTAACACGACCCTATGAAAAGGATCTGATAAAGTAGCTAAAGAAACTCAAAGCAGAATTGAGTATCTGGCTGCTCATGGTAGCTTCTTAGAAACAGAGACATCATAGAAGTGCTGAACAAAATCGAGGTATCCCTTGAAGCTACCCCAAAGGAAATGATTGACTAAATTACAATAGGCAAAGGCACTATAACCTTTAGTGGTGAAAATCTTCCTCCAGGAGGCACAACGCCTTATAATGCTCTCTGCCTCACTGTTCTATGCCTTAAGCAGCATGCCCTTCTAGCCTTGGTCGATAATGGCTTAGTAGTAAATGTATATCCTTGGATAATGATCAAATGGTTAAGGACTAAGGAAGAACAACTCTCAGCACCATCCACCTAAGAGTACATGAAAATTCAACGAGGCTGGTGTTGGGTACTATTCTCCTTCCCGTTAATGTGGGCCAGGTTGAAGGAAACATATAATTTCAAATCCTTTATATACCAGCTACCCTCAACCTACTCTTAGGAAGGCCATGGCTTCACGACCATCAAGCAATCCCTGCCACTTTACATTAGAAGGTGAGGATGCTAGCAAAAAGCAAGGTGACGACCATTGAGGGTGACAGTCCATGCCCTACAATCACAAACAAGGGGCTAGTACTAGAAAAGAGCACAATTGCAATGATGAGGAAATCTACAATTTTGAGACAATGGCAGTATTGGAAAAGGACAAAGCTTCTTTCAACTTTGATCCTTATTCAAATCTGAATATGAATGCTATCCTAAAGAAATGGTGCTATTTTCTAGGAATGGCTATAAGATGGAGAGCATGAATGTGGACTACCTTTCGCTTGGCTCAAAGGGAGGATTATAAGTTTGGATTAGGATGTCAGAACACTCCCGAAGAGTTAACCAAGGCTAGGCAGGAAGCCCGGCCTTGGAAGGCTGCTGCTAAGAAGGGGTACCCAATGTACTACACTGTCAAGCTGTTTCCTCACACGCTTAATGAACCGTTCCGACATGAAGGAGACAACTTTCCTTGTTATGGCTTTTATGAAGCTTGCTATATAAAGGAAAAGGAACTCTTAGTACCATGGCTAGAAGTATTCAAGGAATGCTATCTGCTGAAGGAGGAAGTGTTCACTACTGTGAAAGAAGACGAGTCCACATAAGACTGGGTTAATCTGGATGAAAGTGACATCTTTGGGATTCTGTTCAGTCAAGGCTATGTGAAGAAGGAAGACCTTGCTATTGTTCTTTCTCTCACCATGTCTAAGGATTCGATCCTGCCAACTTCATCACTGAGGCTAAAACTAAAGGCTACAAGCAATTAACTTAGACAACTGAAGAAGAAAGAAAAGTGTTCATCATAGCTACAGGGGTAATTTAGGGGAATATAGGGTAAGTCTGAGAGTCAGTCTTTAGTTTCTATTCCTTCAAATTCTGTGTTGGATGAATCCGTTTCCAATTTCAATAAGATGAACTCTTTTGTGTGCGCCTCATCTCATTCCTTCCGTTTTAATGTCTTGGCTCTTATTGAAAATGAAGAGATAAGACCCAAATAATTAACTAAAGCAGTGGAAGATCATGAAAACCAAGCTTTCATAATTGGAGGCATAATACTAATTAACTTAGGGACTCTTGACAAGTGTCGAGAACACAAAATAGGAGAATAGCTAACCATTAGGAGCAAGAAAGTTTTACTTCACTCTTATGTGAATTTACAGATGCCTTTGCGTGGTCCTATAAAGACATGTTGGGTATTGACAGAGATATTGGTGAGCACAAAATTCCTCTCCATCCAGACACAAAACCGATAACGTAGAGGCTTCGTATGATGAAACCGAAATAGGCCTTGAAAATAAAGGAGCAGGTGTAAGGGCAGCAAACATTGTACCAGTCTTAAAGAAGGACGGAAGAATGAGAATGTGTGTAGATTTTATGGATCTCAATAAGGTAAATCCAAAAGATGACTTCCCGCTACCACATATAAATGTGTTGGTCAATAACACAGCTAATCACGCTCTCCTTTCCTTTAGAGATGGGCATGCTAGATACAACCAAGTTCACATGGTAGTAGAATACATAAAAAATACTGCCTTCATCATAATATGGGGAGCTACTGTTATACCGTGATGCCATTTAGGTTAAAGGACACTAAGGCTACTTGCCAAAGGATAACACCGCCTTGCCATGTGACTTAAAGCACAAAGAGGCTGAGGTATATGTGGACGACATGATCATATAATCTAATCATAGAGATGGGCATGCTCCGACTCTTCAAAAGTTCTTCACCAAACTTAGAAAATACAACATGCATTTGAATCCATAGAAGTATGCGTTCGGCTGAAGTACATCATATGCCTCCAAGAAATCAACGTCGATCCTTCAAAAATCAAGGGAATACAAGAAATGCTAGTACCCAAGACATAAAAGGAGATACAAGGATGCTTGGGACATCTGCAATACATTAATCACTTCATATTAAAGCTAACAATAGTGTATGAGACTATCTTCAAGAAATTAAAGAAAGAAATGAAGACTGAATGAGATTAGGAGTGCAGTAGGAATGTGATAAGATCAAAGAAAACCTATCCAATCCACCAATTCTAGTGCCGTCGCAACTGGGCATTCCTCTAATCTTCTACCTGATAATGACAGCTACTGCTATGGGGACCATGCTAGCTCAGAAAATAAAAGGAGAAGAAAGGGCCATCTATAACATAAATAAAAAGTTCCTCGAATATGAGACTCATTATATGACATTGGAAAAAAACTACTCCGTCCTTGGTATGGGCAATCAAGAACCTCAAACACTACATGCTAACCTATATGATACATATAGCATCACCAATGGATCCCATAAGATATTTGCTTCAAAAACCCGTAATGAGTGGCAAGATGGACCATAATGTTTTCAGAATTCGATCTACTCTATATTCCACCAAAGTCCACTAAAGGAAAGGCTATATCCAACTTCTTAACAAACTTATTGATTGAGGATCAGCAGGAAGAACCTTTTGATTTGCCTGATGAGGAAGTTCTTTGAGTCGAAGAAGATATATGGGTAATGTACTTCGATGGCACTTCAAATAAAAAAGGGTTTGAGGTAAGATCCTCTTGGTATTAAAAGAAGGGGTACATACCCTATTCTTAGTTAAATTAGACTTTGAGGTTACTAATAATATGGCAGAGTATGAAGCTTGTATCAACCACTATAAAAATAGGAGTCAAAAAGCTACGAGTATACAGGGACTCCAACTTGATAATTAACCAAAAATCCCAGAAGCGGAAGGTAAGAAGCAAAGCCTTGGCATCATATCGGGCTTACTTAATGGATCTTACTAAGCATTTTACCTATATCACATACACATATCTCAATCGAGAGGAGGAATAAGTCAGTTCACTGTTACCATTGAAGTACATACTGTTGACCTCGCTGCTTGGTATTACGGCATTTATCAAGGCTTGATGAAGAAAGAATATGCAGTACAATCCTTATTGAAAGCCCAATGAGCATTAAGTTGTTGGCCTTGCAATACTTCGAAGATAGAGGAATAGTATACAAGAAAATATACATAGGCATAAACCTACTGTGCATAATCCATGACGAAGCTCATGAGATCATGGAAGAAGTTCACAATGGAGAATGTGGGCTACGTATGAATGATGGTATTACTAGTCCATGACGTAGGGGGATTGCCATGCATATGTAAGAATGTGACACAAATGCTAAGTATACGCTAACTTGCGACATCAGCCTCCTTTTTTCCTTTCGACACTGACTTCCTCATAGCCCTTTTCAGTTTAGGGAATCGGCATTGTCGGTAAAATTATGCCAAAAGAGACTAGGGGCATGAATATGTGCTTATAGCAATTGATTACTTCACAAGGTAGAAGCAGCTTCTTATACGAAAATCACTTCCAAGCACATGGCTGAATTCCTTTTAAACAACATCATATGTAGGTACGTCATCCCACACGAACTGATAAGTGACTAGGGGAGCCACTTTAAGAAGGAAGGAGCAACCTTACTTGAAAAATATAGGATTCAGCATCACAAGTCCTTCCTGGATCACCCCTAGGTAAATGGAGCACTCGAAGCAGCCAACAAAACTGTTTGGAGAATAATTGAAAGATGGCTGAAAATTATAACGATTGGCTTGATAAACTCCCCTTCGCTCTTTAGAGGTATAGGACGTCAATTCATGCTTCCACGAGACCAACTCCCTACTCCCTTGTATACATAATGGAAGTAGTTTTCTACTTAGAAACAACAATACCCTCACTCAAGGTGATTTTTGGAAGCCAAATCCCAGAATTAGATTGGCAAAAGCCAGATATAAAGGGTTGGTAATGGTAGATCAGAAAAGGTTAAGGGAATTACACAATGTCCAGATTTACCAAGCGCAAATGTTAAAAGATTTCAATAAGAAGATTAAACTAAGGGATCTGTATGAGGGTGATTTGGTTTTGAAAGAGATAACGACATCAATACAGAATCCAAGAGGAAGATTCAGGCCCAATTAGTTAGGTCGATACATTATAAAGGCAACATTGTTGGGCAGAGTGGCAAAAAATTATGGGTATAAAATGGAGAGGAATATATCTGTATACTAACCTCGATAAATTGAAAAAATATTATGCCCACTAGTCCACAGTAGACTATTAGTTAAACCCATAACAAATTCATAAGGCCCATCCAATCCAAGGCCTACGTAAAAATATGTAATAAACTATAAAAGCTAAATTCTGTATTTAGATACGTAGGAAGCCTTAATGGCCTAGCCTAATGTGATATTATTTGTGGAAAAGGAAAAAACGAGATCACTAGTAAATTTCCATGATACAGAGGAGCAGGCCTAGTAGCCCAATTACAGGGAAACTGGCAGGTACATCCTCGAAAGAACCAGGCCAAGTACCCAGCAAGTTCGAGCTTGGTCACTCTCATGGTAGATTGGGCTAGACCTAAAGCAAAGGGGTTACGCAATCAAGAGCATGAAGGATTTTTAACAGTAAGATGTAAAATTGATACTTGCATTACCATTCAAAGTTTAAGAGCATACAACTCGAAGTAAGAGTACTAATAGCACACTAAACTTTATTCTAAAGATAAAACAAATAAGAGGTAAAGCTAAAACTCCTAATCTTTCTTTAATTGCTTGTTATTCATAATTAGGGGGCCGTCTTTTGGGGGGTAGGATCCTTTGCTCTTTCGTCTCACTTTGAGACAAGTAATCCCAGTCATCCCTTTCTTTATAGAGACGAGATTAGCATAAATAGCCTTCCTTGCCTTAGCATTAAATTCGGTCATCTACTTCAGATACTGCATGAAGACACGCAAAAAGTGTGTGTATGATAATTTTAAGTGAAAACTACTACTTGAGGGTCATTTCCACAAGGACGATTGAAAAGATTAAGGTCACAAAAGAGTGGTTAACTAATTTATTTAATGTTAACTACATTAAACCAAATTAAATCATTTAAAGATAAATAATACCCTCAAATAAGAATCTAATACATTCATCGCCATTCAACTAAGCATAAGATTAATTAAACGGACTTACTAAAACTAACCCTATTATGAAAACAACACCCTAAGTGAGTAACAACAAAACAACATTAGCATGCTGCTCTTAAAGATGACAAAACAAATTTACTTCTAAGTTCTATTCCTATGTCCATACCAAAACCCTAAATCAAAGTTATATGAAATAACCAGAACAAGGAAGGAGATTCATAGCTCAGGGCTTTCTTGCCTTACACCTCAGCTCAGATTCAATCTCCATTCATGGAGGAGGTTATCCACATTTACTAGAAACTGAGTAAGAGAAGGAATAGGTGAGGGGGATTCGAGTCAGTCGCTAGCTAAAATCATAACTAACAAGCTGAATCATTCATCACAGCTAAAAACAACTCATAATCATAAACTCCCACTCAGATTTGAATCTAAACCCAAAACAAAGAGGGGAGAGGAAGTTGAGAATTGTATCAAACGACAACAAAAAATCACTTCAATAGCAAACCACAATTCATCAAAGCATACTCCAATTTAACAAACTAAACCTGAACTAAAGGAAATTGCAAGCTAAAACTTGAACTAAAACTACTAAGAACCCTAAAATTAAACCTAAAAACGTAAAAGTAAAACCTAATTGATACCTAGCGACCTTCAATTGCACCGTTTACTTGATTTATACCCGAACCTTCAATCTCGTGCCTTGCTTAACCATCGATCTGGAGGTTGAGTTGGATGGTGGAGATGGGTGCTGGTAGTGGTGAGTTGTCAGTGATGCGCTGGTCGGTGAGGATGGAGATGGTGAAGATGTTGGTGCTGTTTGAGATCGAGAGAGAGATGAGTTAGAGAGAGAAGATGAGATGAAGCTGTGATGGTGAAGGTTGAGAGCATTGTCGGGATTCTCTGGTTAGCCCACATCGAGATAGAAGAGAGAAGATTAAAGGGGAGGGGGTGTGAATCACGTGTTGCGCGCATAGGGGGGAGGGGATGGGTAGGTTTAGGATTTTCTTTTATTTTTCCTTGCTTCCTTTTAATTGTTTCTTTCATAATTTTCTTGATTTTCAACACCTACAAAAATAAAACAAAATCAAATAAAAATCCAAAAATAACAATTATTTTGAGCATAAATTAAACATAAGGCATTGTATCTATAGCATATTTTTAACACAACCAAATACCCCCACATCAAGATGCTGCTCGTCCTCGGATAAAATAACTACACTAACTAAAATGAATGCAAAATAAGAGAACGAAAATCATAACTTATTTTCGAAGGAATCATAGTTGCATTCAGTACATACAACAAGCCCTTTAAACCCCTTAGTTTTTCTCAAGTGGACAAGTAAGGTTTCGTGAGGGTTTTCAAGTGAAATACCCACAAAAATCATTTCCAAAAACAAAGAAAAATCTTTTTGATTTTTTCAAAACATAAACATATATACAATAATTTGGGAAATTATTTACACAACTCAGGCACTTATAACACCCTAATAACCAAGTCACCAAACTATATACAAATAAAATGTACAATTAGAAGACATCCAAGTCAAAAGTAGCACCCCGACTGTCATTTTCCACCCCAAACACAGTATGAAATGATATGTACACCGTGGGGCATGTGCTACTGTGTATTAATCCTTACGAATCAAGTTGCTAATATCAACACGATCCCCATTTCATTGCCTAATTTCCTTATTTGCGATATTTTCTATTTGGTTTTTTTTAAGAATAATAACACACACATCCCCCAAACCTATTTGACTTATAAATATTTGGGTCTTCCCTAAAAAGGGATTTTATTAGATTGTGCAAGCACTTATTCATTGCCCAAATAGATGTGAAACAATTAAGATAACACATATTCAAGCCAATTAAAGATATGAAATAAAAATTATGGCTATGAACATTAATGTCCGGATTTTTTTATTCTTTTTTTTACTTTTTTCTTTTTGTCCTTTTTCACATTTTTCAAGAGCTCAAAAGGCAATTTCGATAAATAAAGAGTTCACATGCTAACCTAACAATAAGATCCTAGGAACTGACAAAAAACTAGGAAGGTGGCAAAAAATCATATATATAAGACAGGGTTATTATGAAAAATCGAATATACATCCTCAACAAGACATCTCATTATGCAAACTCTATCCACATATAACTCAATGAGCGAGCCACATGGGAACACAATGGCCAAAGAAAGTACACAAAACCCCAATGGAAAAAGAACTTTTTTTGTTAAATTTTTAAAAATTTACGAAAATAAATGTACAAATGGGCACCTCACCCCCACACAAAAACTTCACAATGTCCTCATTGTGGGAACAAAGGTACCAAAAAGCAATCACATAAGCTATACAATCATAATACCATCACAAAACCACAAATATATGAAACTAGGACACTACCAATATCAAAAACAAAACCAAAAACTAAAAAAACAAAACCAAAATCAAAATAAAAACCACAACTAAAACCAAACAAAACCAAGTACATATATTTCAAAAAACAAAAAACCAAAATCACAAAAGAAAGCGAATCCAAAACCAAACCCAAAATCGGAACCAAACAAAAGAAATCAAAACTAGACCAAAACACATATATTCACCAAAATAAACACAAAACCAAAACCAAGGACCTACTAAACATGGATAAAAGGATAAATTCAAAGGAAAAGTTGGTTGTATGTTCGCCAGTCTAACGGATTTTTAAATTCTATGAACTAATATGAGGACTTGTGCCTTATTTGTTTACTAGTATCCTCTTGTCGACACTTTGGCTCTATTAAAATCAAAGCTACTGCATGCTTTGGATGATTTGAGTTCCTTGTAACCCAGTTAGATCCCTATTGTCATCATTCCATCGCTTCTTTTTCTCATGCATGATAGCTTGACAAGTTTGGACTTGCCTTTTTTCTTGGCATGTGCCTTTGAATCCAATCGAACCCCCTGCCATTTTCTCCTCTTGTTTGCCGCTTGTAGCTTGCTTGGGTGCATGGTAAAGCTAGTTTTTTCGGTCATAATTCCCCTTAGATTTTGACCGAGTGCCCTATGCACTACTTCCCTTTTTTCCTTCTTGCTTTTTATTCTTTTAATAAGGCATGCATGTGAGATGGATTTCTATAGGCAACCAATCGGGTCCTCTAGTCACCATCTCTTCTTTTCTTTCTTATTTTTTGCTCTTTGATTGATCTTACCAAAAGTGCATGTATAGGGAGTGGTACCAGTTAGGTCCCTATGCTTTCAATTCTCTCTTTTCCTTACTGTTATTATACACATTAGATGCTTCAACCTTGGATTCTTCGCCCTTATTGCTTGTATAGATACTGAGTGGATTCCTCCTTGATTTTGGTTCTTTATTTTATTTTCTTTCTCTTGATTTTGAGTGATTTATCTTGAGGCTTTTGGCGAAGTATTCTTTAGGTGGAACTCAGCTGGTTTCTGCCTCCCTTGCTTGCTTTCTTCTTCTATAAATAGCCTCATTTGCTTTGCATAAATTACACCAATTTATTACCTTGCATTCGAGTGTGCATCTTTCCCATCAACCCTTTGCCTTTCTCCTTCTTCATTACAAGCGTTATAGTTGTATTAACAAACAAATCCATGAGTATAAGAAGAGCTCATCCACCCTATAGAGTGGAAAGGTTCCCTCAGGTTTTCTTCATCAAAAGGGAATGTAATATGTTGATACTTAGCGTAGCCATGACCTATTATTAGATGTTAGTTGCTATGTATCTACCCATGCTACCACGAATGTAGTAAGTGTTCTTCCTATTTGGTCTTCCCTCTTGTTTTCTTTTGACACGAATATGAATATGATATTTTTTCATTTCTTTCTTTTCCGGATGATCTAATCAGAAGTACAAGTGCCCCCTAGGAAGTTTATGATGGAATTAAGACCTCGAGAGGTTCAAATTTGATCCCTGCTAGAGCATGTGGGGTTTGGTGCTCTCTGTTTGGCACTAACAGAGTAGTGGGTTTAACTGATTATTGTATTAACAGTAGGGACAGCAATGGGTTGGATTCGGATCAGATATATAGACATCTAAACCCGATGCAATTAATAATCGGATTTGAAAATCCGATCCAAATCCGACTTCGTCATATCAGATGTTAAATCGATTTCGAATTGGTTTCAGATCGAATTAAATCCACATATAATCGCGTGTAATCCGATTATATATCTATTCAATATTTACATAATTTTTTATTTCCAACCTTATTTTTGCTCACTTACAAGTGTAATATTAAATACCTCTTTGAGGTCAAGTAACTTTTTATATTAAACATTTCAATGTGTTAAGTGAAAAAGTGTTGGAAAAAGAGAATGCAAATTCATTTTAGAGTAAAAGAGACAGACAATAGTACAACAGATCGAAGGAAAGAGAGAAAGTACAACTTTGATTTACAAAGATGAGAGAGTAAGAAAAAGATCGAGGGAGATGAGGAAATCAGCTAAGAAAAAAAAGTGTGCTGCACATAAAGTGCGAACCTTATACAGAATTTTTTAGGGTTATCATATTAGGATTTTTCTATCTTCAAAAAAATAGAAATTATTAAAAAACAATATCGGATCGGATGTTAATCAGATCAGATAGACTGTTCTCCAAATCTACTTATATTGGAGTCAGATTCAGATTATTTTATTGGATTCCACATCAGATTATTTTTTATTGGATTCAAATCGAATAATTTCGCCTTGGATCAGATTGAATTTACATCGAATTTGGACTATACTGTCATCTCTAATTAACAGTGTGGTCGTTGAGAGATTCTAGGATACCACCAACACTTTTGTACCTTTCATTTAGGGAATGACCATTACCCCCTATGATTTTCCTATGCTAATGGGTATTGGATTTGTAAGGGAGCCATTAGTATATGAAGAAAATTTTTATGCCCACGGTGATCAACATTTTCATCTCTTTGGTCATATCATGGAGTCTATTCTTTGTGAGGACCACTTTTCTTACAGCATTCTAGTTGACTTGATAAACGATGATGAGCAATGGGCACAACATTTACCTGAGCGTCAATCTCGCATCATGTTAGCTTTTCTTCTTAGCATGGCCATCTTTATTGATACTCGGTAATCGCTGTCATTTTCGTCATTTACTTAGCTTGGTTGATTTGAATAAAGTGAGAAGCTTGAATAGGGAACTTCCCATGTAACCCAACTTTATTAGTGGGATGCACCAAGGGGTGCGGAAAGCTGAGCGACCACATGGAGAGTAGCGTATGAGTCTACCAATTAGGGGCCTATGGAGAATTATTGAGGTAATAAGATTTTTCACTTTTATTTTCTTTTTTTTGTACTTTATAGCTCCTCTCACTATCCTTTTTGTTTTTACAGCTTTGGCTTTATGAATACTTCCCCAACTTATTACCAAAGATCAAGAGCACCTACAAGTTTTCCTAGTCTCATGGACAAATAAAACCAGATACAGTGATAGTGCAAGTTAAGAGATCTTCAATGTCTCATACAGCTATCAATTCCTTGGAAACGATAATGTTATCTTATTTGAAATTGGTTCGACCTTAGTGCTTTATATTCCTCACTCCTTCTCCTTTCATAGGCTAATTTTTTGCCTATGAGAAAATCATATCACAACTCCTGAAGTTGAATCCATCCAATTTTATACCCAACTGCGAGCCCTTATGGAACGACCAATTGTGGTGAGCGGATTACGGCCCAAGTTGCTAGCAGTGACCTCTTTTTGTCCCTGCAAATCTGTCCTAATCATATTTTACATCAGAACTCTTACTCTTAAGGGCATGGCGGATATAATGATGGCATCCATTTTATAGACTTGGGACTACCACAGTGACTATGCCACCCATCTTTAGTGAATCATGACTCACTAGATATTTTTCTTCGCAGCTTTTTCTTTTATTAGCATTTTTATGATGCTAATGCTTGTGAACCCTTTTATAGGTAATAGCCACTGATGGCCCTACTCTAAGCTTACACGTTCATATGGTTGGAGAAGGATAGTAGACTACACATGTAGAGGTTCCGTTGGTTCTTGAATCAGAATGCCCTGAACTTTCGTTTCCTCCCACTTCCATTGGTTCCATTGGTTCTTGAATCTGGATTGATAGTGCGTCATTTCCACTCCATTAGAATAGCCTTTGTGAGCCTTTTCCCTTGTCTACACCCTCAAATAGGCGAGGTGATTCTCCTTCTTTTAATATCCAACCTGATTTTGAGTGTCATTCCCGTTTATTAACTTTCTTTTCGTATGTAAAAAGGGATTTGAAGATGATGTCAGGCTACGCACTTCTGTTAGCTTTCACTTGCTTTGAAAAGACTTATTCTATGAGAATGCAACATATGCCCGAGTCTTCTCAGACATGACGAAGGAGTCCACATCTTGATTCTCTATTAGAGGTGAAACCTCCTTAAAATCCCCATGCCTTGCCCTCTTCTTTATGGAAATCACATGCACCCCATATTATACATGGAGGCTCTTCTTCTGGAGTAGTGCTCAATGATCCTCTACGCCATTCTTGGGCTCTTAGAGGCAATCTCTGAACTAACGTAGGCATAGATCATGCTTTAATCGACTCTTATTTTGCCTCGGCCATGTTGACTACTTCTTTGGTGGAAGTAGTAGTGGGGATCTCGGATGATCAGTAAGGGGAACCTATTAAACCAACAAGCGATGCTTTTGCTATAATGTAATTGTACTCGTATGCAATGTTAACTTTATGAAAATTTTATGCAAGCCTATTATGAGTTTAATGCAAATTAGCCCCCATTTCCCCAAAACATAAAAAGATAGAAAAAATTTAAATAAATACTTAGGAGCTCTATAGTCCTT
>NCQV01058689.1:0-14966 GCA_002740545.1 Lophocereus schottii | reverse complement strand
CTACCACTAAAACTATTATAATCATAAAAATAATCATCCCTATAACCACTTACAATAGGAAAAGAGCTGACAATTGGTGAAGTTGATATACAATGTAACATGTACTCATCATATTAGGAACGTATAGTACCCACTATATTATCCACGTGATCTACGTCTTCATCAGGGACAAACAGTTTACTAAAATAGTACTCAATAAATTTAGCCTTGAATCTAAGATCAAGAATGACAGCACACTACAAATGTAGTTATGCTCAGACCAATACTTATCAAACTTCCCAAGCATTTGTTTTTTCGTATCCGCTAAAAATTCATTAGGGCCTTGATTAGCCTCAAGCAAATGACAATGGACAATCCATACATCCTTAAAATACAAATTCAAAGTCGGGGTCTTGACAAAACTAAGCATACAATTCACTTCATAAAATAACTTTTAAAAAAATTATATATCACGGTGACTTTTTTCCACTCGTCCTCTACAGGCACGTAGGGTTTTGATAGTGAATTAGTGGACAGCAAATAAACAAACACATTTTTATAATAAATAACATTATTCGCCCTCTTATAAGTGGAATTCCAATGGACTGGCATATCCGAATTCAGTTTTCTTCTCACATCCAAATGAATTTTTTTTTCTGTAATTTCATATAAATCTTAATTCTTAGAGAAGATTTGGTTATAAATTTCACAAAATTTCGAATCATTTCCAAAATGTCTCCAATCAATTGCAAACCATCTTGCACAATACGAATCAAGATATATGCACAACATCAAACATGGAAGAAAGCATCCCTGCTAATCAACCCATTTCTTAGAATACAACGCTTTTCAACTTAGACACCATCACATCATTATAGTTAGCATTATCCACAATGATAATAAGTATCTTATGTTCAATGCTCCACTGTGTAAGAAATATAAACACTTCATTCACAATATTTTCACCATTATAAGGAGGTGTCAATGCACTAAACCTAAGCATCTTTTGTGCAACTTCCGAGCACACAAAATGGGTTGTGATGTAAATGTAGTGCTAATAAGTATGATTTGACTTCCAATCATCAGTTGTCTTTGACCTTATCTATATCCCCTACATATCCTTGACCTTATCTCTATCCTGGAACTTTCAATAGCGTATCCTTGGCCTTATCTCTATCCCCTACATACATGAACAACAATTCTCGCTTAGCCATTGAATGACTGAATGACACAATGTTTGGATTAGCTGTAGACATCATTCGTCTAAATCCTTTTTCTTCAATAGTTGCAAACAAATGAGCTCCTTCTACAATATAAAGCACAATTTCTTTTTGAAACTGATTCATGTTAAACACAAAGTCCTCACCATCATCAGTACCTAGCTCCCAAATTTCAACTCCACTAGGTGGTTGTGGACATTTATCTAAGTGATGCTTCAAGTACGAAGTGCCACTATTAGGATTAGTGGTCATGACAACTTTACAATGCTTACAAGTTGCTATTTTCTCACCCTGTGCATTCTTGCCTTCTTCAAGCTATCTCCACACTTTACACCTCTTCTTCCTTTACGTTGTTAAGTGGCGTGCTCATTATATCCATCTTTGAGTTGTACTATAGAGGTTTCCACTTCACTTTCCATCCCTACATTTTAAGTAATCATATTTCAGCATCAAGGAAGTATGCAAGCGATGCATGGCATCAAATATAAGAGGGGGAGCATGACATAATCATATTTTTCTAAATTCGTAAAAAGACCATTCTAGCAGATACTAGATAACCAGATTAATGTGGAATTAGATCTAATTTAGGCTAGGCTTAAAATCGAAAATTACATTATTTTAAATAGAGGTTTGCACTTGACACTATGCTATGCTAAACAGCTGGCTTGGTTTTTCCTCAATCGTTGCACACCAGAGTTTGATACATTCTAGTTTTTATTCTTTTTACCTTTGCTGTGCTTAGACTTGGATTTTCAGTAGATAACTTTACGATGTTATCAATTTCAGGTTTGATTTCCCATTACTTATTTTGGGTTTAGCAACTCAACTAGAATCTGATATGAACTTCTGTACTTTGTTTCAAAAATTCATCCGACGATTTTTTTATTATTGTGTCAAGCTCCCTCTTTTAAAAATTCATCAAATATTCATGGGGACTTTGCTTAGCAATTACAATAAATACAATCCCAAGCCACACATTCTAGCAGATACTAGATAACCAGATTTAGCATACAAACCCATAAAAGCAGTCTGAACAAAACAATCCGACTCAAGCCCAAATTAAAAATTAAATTCCACTTTCATAACATCTGAATCTAATATCTAAATTCATTAAATAAAGAAACCCACATCTAAATTCAACCAATAATGAAGAAATCCCTCAAAAATCCCGTGATTTGCCTCAAAAACGTGAGATAGAAGAGGAATACTTGAATTGAGCACTTCGTTGTAAACAAGACCAGCTGGGAACACTAGAATCACGCAAGAAGATAACGAGAGTGAGCAAATTTCGATTAGGGTGAGGGTTCTCTTACAATTGTGTAGAGAGAGAGAGAGAGAGAGAGAGAGAGAGAGAGAGAGTGTGTGAGAGGTGGGAGAATTCTAGATGCTCATCTAATTAGGGTTATGATAGATAGAGATAGTTGGTAAGAGGCAACATTAGGCCCGCATCCCAACCTGGTCTAGACCTGCTATATTGCTTTCATTGGCAGCACGTTTAAGGCTCGGTCCAGTTGAGGACTTAAATAGATTTCTACCCCTTTTTAATTCCTATTCATTTAGGCCCAATGGACACCCGGTCCAGTGCCTATGTCTGATTAGGACCCTTATCTCCTTAAGACTAGGTCACCGTCTTGGATGTCTCTAGGCTTAACTTTCTTATTAGAAGCCCTTGAAATATGAGCTTAGTAAATTTAGACATCATATAATGCCCTTAATCACCTTTCAGCTAACATAACCAACTCTTCATATCGAGCCTTTACCTACTCCAACTCTGGGATTTGACTTTCCATAATTACACTAAGTGAAAGTATTATTATTTTGACTGGAAGTACTGCTTCCATGCTATACACCAAGGAGTACGGCATCGCTACCGTTGAAGCACGAATTGAAGTTCTATATCCCTATAGTGCAAATGGGAGCTTGTTGGACCAACCTTATAATTCTCGGCCATTTTCTCGATCATCCTCCAGATATTTTTATTCACTGCTTGAATTGTTTAATTTGTCTAAGGACGAGAAGGAGATGACTTGTGATGCTAAATTTTATATTTTTTAAGTGGGGCTGCTATCTCATTTCTAAAATGACTCCTTTAATCACTTATTAGTTCATACGTTACGCTGTATCTACATATGATACTATTAATGAGAAAATTAGCCATAGGATTTGAAGTAGTTTTAGCATAAGAGACAGATTCTATCCATCTTAAGAAGTAGTCTATTGCTATAAGCACATATTCTTCTTCACCTTTCACCTTTGGCATTGTTTTTCTAATAAAGTCGATTCCCTAGATCGAAAAGGGATAAAGGGAAGTTAGTGTTGAGAGAAAGGATGGGGGCTGATGTTATCGATTAGTATATTCTTGGCATTTATGGCATCTTCTCATATATACATAACAGTTCACTGCCATCGTGGACCAGTAGCACCCCATCCTTCAAACCTTTTTGGCTAGTATTCGGCCATTCATGTGTGGTCCGCAATCTCTTCTATCAGCTTTCTTCATAATTTCTCGTGCTTCCTCTTACATTATATAGCGTAAGTTTATGCTTATATCGTCTTCTTATACAACTTTCCTTTATCATCAAAGTATTGTGAGGCTAGCAACCTTAATGCTCGTTGAACATTTGGGGAGGACCCTAGTGGATATTCTTTCTTCATTACATACTAGTAAATATCACAAAGCAAACAGTGAGGTTGGCAGTGCATACTTCCATGGTATAACAATGTGCTGGCTTAGCTCCCCTTTTGACTGTCAACAACATAGAATATATTAAACTAGGGTCGTTGATCATTAAAGCTAGCTTTGTTATGGAATCCGCAAACTAGTTATCTTTGCAAGGGAGATAACCATAAGTGATGTGAGTAAAATTCTTGGTAAGCTCCACTAGTGAGCTTGATATGGTGCTAAGCTTTCACTTCTCACTTTCCATTTTTGCAAGATTTGATTAATTATCAAATTGGAGCTCCGTATATTCATAGATTCTTTATGCCTGTTATACAGCAGCTTGCAACCGGATAATACAGGCTTTGTACTCTGCCACATCGTTAGTAACTTCAATGACAAATTTGACCAAAATAGGGGTGTGTACCTAACCTAGAGATACTAAAAGGACTCCTACCTCAAATCCTTTCTTATTTGAAGCCCTATCAAAGTACATTATTCATACATCCTCGTCCAATTGGAGAACTTCCTCATCAGGGAAGTTAAAAGTTTCTAACTTTTTCTTTAGTTGGTAGACCTGCTAAAAACTCAAACACGAGTGTTCCCTTAATGGATTTTTGTGGGATGTAGTGTAAACCAAATTTTCACAACATCACTGTCCACCTGGCAACCTTGCACTTATCATTAGTTGCTACAGCAAATATCTAATTAGGTTCATTGGTGCTACCACATTTACCGTATGGGTCAACATTTAATGCCTAAGCTTCTTGGTTGCCCAAGCTAAGGCCAAGGAGGTTTTCTCCAAGAATGTGTAACGGGTTTCATACTCAAGGAACTTTTTACTCATGAACTAGATTACTCTTTCTTACCCTTCTATCTTTTGGCTAGCATGGCTCCCATTGTCGTGTCTATTATTGTGAAATAGAGGATGAGGGGAATGCTAGATTGTGGAGGTACTAGCACTGGTGGTTTAGATGGGAACTCCTTGATCTTATCAAATGTCTCTTGGCACTCCTAGTCCCATTCTGCCTTTACTCCCTTCTTTAATTTCTCAAAGATATGGCCACCTACTATCAGTAGCTTTGGTATGAAGCGACTAATGTATTGTAAGCGACCCTAAAATTCTTGTATTTCATTTTCAATCTTAGGTGGCTACATTTCCTATATTTCCTTGATTTTTGAAGGGCCAGGCTCAATTCCCATAAACCTGACCACATATCCTAGCAACTCCCTAAGGTGACTCCAAATGCATACTTCTGCAGGTTCAAGCACATATTGTAATTTCTAAGTCTAGTGAAGAACTTCTGAAGAGTCAGAACATGTCCATCCCTTTTCTTAATTTTATAATCTTGTTGTCCACATGTACTTGTGCTTCCTTATGCATTAAGTCATGCGGAAAAGTGGTAGTGGTTCATTGGCAGGTAGCCCCGGCATTTTTTAAAGCAAAAGGCATCACAATGTAACAATAAGTTCCCACATTAGGGTAATAATGGTAGGGTTCTCCATGTCCTCCAATACCATCTTGACTTGGTTGTAACCAATGTACCCATCCATAAGGAAAGGAGAGCATGCCTAGCGATATTATTAACCAAAATATCTATATATGGTAGCGAAAAGTCATCTTTTATACTTGTCTTATTAAGATCCCTGAAATCTGCACACATTCTTACTCTTCCATCTTTCTTTGAAACTAGGACAATATTTGCTACACACTGAGGGTAGTGTGCAACCCTAATGAATGCTAGATCCAATTGTTTCTATACTTCTTCCTTTATTTTCAAGGCCTATTTTGCTTTTATCTTGCGGAGTTTTTGTTTTATCGGCTTAACATCCGAACAAAGAGGAATTCTATGCTCAGCAATATCTCAATTTATTCCTGGCATGTCTTTATAGGACCATGCAAAGACATCTATGAATCCCTGGTGGAGTGAGTTAAAACTTTCTTATTC
This sequence comes from Lophocereus schottii, assembly GCA_002740545.1. Taxonomy (NCBI): domain Eukaryota; kingdom Viridiplantae; phylum Streptophyta; class Magnoliopsida; order Caryophyllales; family Cactaceae; genus Lophocereus; species Lophocereus schottii. The sequence continues at coordinate 9,159 of NCQV01058689.1, read as the reverse complement.
CTCCGAAGTTAGTGATTTTCCTATTTTAAGCTCTTGTGACTCTTAGGAGTCCTCAAATTGATTCCTATTGTAGCTTTGATTACGAAAGTTCGATTTTCATGATCTTCCATTGCTTTAATTACATTTAGAGTTATATCTTTATTTTCACTATAAGAGGTAAAGCATTTAAAAAGAGAAGATGAGCAGTAAATGAAAGAGTTTATATTATTGAAATCAGAAACAAGTACATCTAATGCAAAGTACAAGGAAAAAGAAATTGTAAACTGACTCTTAGACTCCCCAAAACTACCCCCTATAGCCACAGTGAACACTTTTCCTTCATCCTTGGCTATCTAAGTCACTTACTTACAGCTTCGGGCACTAGCCTTGGTGTTGAAATTTGTAGGGTTAAAATGGTTATTAGACATGGAATATGTTGCTTTCGGCCTGATTAACTCAATATTAAGGGGATTGATCCTTTCTCACAGTAGCAGGTACTTCTTTCTCCAACAGCTGGCTTTCACTAAACACTTCTAACCCAGGCACCAAGATTCCCTTTTCTGCTTTGTAGCAAGGCTCAAGGAAGCCATAGAAAGGAATATTGTCTCTCTCACAAACGAATTATAGATTAAGAGTGAGCGGGCAAGACTTTATACTGTAATACTTCTAATTCTCCTACCTAGTGCTTCTCGAGCTTGGGCTTCTCACCTGGCTTTAGCTTTGGCCACTTCTTCAAGAGTGGGCTAATACCCTAACCTGAATTTGTAATCCTCCTTTTAAGTCAAGGGAAATGAAGTCCATCCTTGTGCTCCTCATCCCACAGCCATTCCTGCTAAGTATCCCTACTTTTTAAGGATACCATTCACATTTAAATTTGAATAGGGATCAAAGTCAAAAGGATCATAGTCCTTCTCTAAGGTTGCCACCATTTCAAAGTTATAGAGTTCCTCATCATTCCAATTATGCTATATTTCTAGTACTAGCCTTTTATTAATGATTGTGGCACACAAGGTGTGCCCTTTAATAGTGACCACCTGCCCTTTTATCGACATCTTCACTTTTTGATGCAGGCTAGAGGGAATTGCCTGGTGATTATGAAGTCATGGTCTTCCCAAAAGCAAGTTAAAGATAGCTGAAATATCCAGAACTTGGAATTCCACATTCCTTTAAATAGGACCCACATTATTGGGAAGGAGAATAGTGCCCAACACTAGCCTTTTAGAGTTTCCATATGACCTTAAATGAGTTAATGGTATCGAGAATTGATCTTTTTTAATCCCAATCTTTTAGCAGTTCTCCAAGAATAGGCATTCACACCTGATCCATTATCGACTAGTGTGAGGGGTACATACTTTTGAAGGCATATTACAATGAGGTACAGGGTGTTATTGTGTGTTGAACCTCCCGATGGAAGATCTTCATTGCTAAAGGTTATAGTTCCTTCACCAAACGTGATTGAAACTATCATTTCCTCAAGTACATCTTTAGAGGATGAGTTAATCTTATTTAGTTCATCTATTAGGAGTTGTATGGGCTTTTGCAAAGCTAGTATGAGTTGCCAAATAGTTACTTCAGCTTTAAGTTTCTTCAATTATTTGAGCACTAGACCCTCTTCTTGAACTACTATTCTCTTATTCTTTTTCAGGGCATGTTGCTTGAGTTTCTTCAATTACTTAAGCATTAGATCCTCTTCTTAAATTACCGTCATTTTTTTGCTTGGTGTTGCCCAGCCTTTGTGAGGTATTGAACTCTTCATTGTCCTTTTCTCCCCAAAATTCTTCTTCTTTGTTACCCCCTAGAACCATTATTGCTTGCTTTGACAAGTAGAGAACCCCCTTGGGTTTCATACAAGATGTCTTCATCACTGTTCTATAATTCGTGGACCTTTAGGTTTTTGCCTTTAGGCCATGAATGCTTTATATAAGCACAGACTGACCACATTTATCCTTTATCATTGATAATGAAAATGCTTTCATGATCTCCCCACAGGTTTTGTCACTGTTATGCTTCTGGGCTGCTTTAGGCAACAGGAGTTGTCCTAACTTGAACACTCTTTCCCGCCTATTCTTAAAGGTCCAAAAAAATTTTGGTATCATGCCCTTGAGACCAATGGTACTCACAGCATTTGGTTGGATCAAAAGACTTGGATTACCTAAGAGCCTCAGTTTCTGGCTTGACCTCAGGGAGTTCGATTTTTCCTTTGGCCAAAAGATACTCCAGAGACTAAGTGTAGGTGGTCCCTTTGGGGATGTACTCGACAAAATGATTCATCGCATGTACTTTCTTATAATTGCTAGCCTTTTTATCCTTGTTTTGGTGGTTGTCTTTCTAGTTGCTACCAGTCTTAGCTGGTGCTTCCTTAGAAATGTTTCCTCGACTAGTATGCCTACACTCCTCAAAGTGGCAACATTTTCAAATGGTGTAAACAATAGGAGCTAGCTATATGTGGGGTAGAGGCTCCTGATGACTAGTTTCATTTGGTCAGCTTCTGAAGATCGACCCACCAAGTGAGCGGCCTTCACCCTCCATCTAGGTAGGTGATTAGAGACTTCTCTTGCGTGAGCAGCTCTAGGTCCCTGAGTGTGACTAGTAAGTTATCATCGTACGAATAGTGATGCAAGACTGCCTTACAAAGATTATTCATCTCGCGATCAAATACTTCATATGTTATACATGCAGTGCATGGCAAGATTGGTACATTTCGGTTGCTTCCCTGAGTCATGCAGACCGAAAAGTATGTTGCAAGTGGGTGGATCAATGCACACTCAGTTGAGTCTAATGGACTGACCGAGTTAACCAGTTGATCTCCCAAGGGGTAATAGCGGGGCTTACCTAAATGCACTGTTAATCCTATTAGGGCAGCACCTTTTGATGCAGGAATGCCTAATGCAACCATAAGTAAAATAAGTTCCCACATTTAATTTTAAATCTCACACACTTTTAAGAAAGCGTCCCTAGTAGAGTCGCCAGTGTAAGAACCAACAACATGGGGAGCCTATTAGGCTTGTTTGCTCGGTATTTATTTGTTTTTTGAAAATCAGGATCTAGTAGATCAATGAAATGAATCAAGAAATTGGGCTATAGTTCTGATCCAATATCAGGCCCATTTGCCTAATTCAACTCCTAGCAATGTTGACTACCTGATCCAGGATCTAGACAACCAGCCTAATCCAAGAACCCAACTGGGCTAGTCCTGGGCCAGACCCTGGTTCAGACAGTAAAAGTGTCTCAGTCCAAAATCTTTTTATCGAAAATAGAATAAAAATAAAATTAAACTAAAAAGATGAAAGCAATAAAAAAACAATTAATAGAGTTGCCAGTGAGTTTTAAGAAGAACTTACAAACCCAAAATTACTTTTAGAAGTGAACCATGAGCTGAAAGGAACCACCAAAGGGACACCAAAAAGCGACAAATGATTTTGCTTTAAAAAGATTTTCAGAAGGCACTTGAGTAATCCTTAATATGGGGATCATCCTGATTCCATAGTCTCATACCAAGGATACAGATTAGTAGGAGATGGTATGGTAACATAGTGGCATGCATCATATCACAGCTCGCCATCACTATCAGCATCTAATATTCAATATGGGAAATCAAATCTTAATTACGATGTTATACAGTCATGCAGTAGATTAGTATGAACCATATTAGATAATGCAAAATGATATAATTTTTAGTCTAACCAAAGCTAAAACAAAGTAAACAATTACAGCATGTGGTGAAACTACCTGAAAATTACACCTTTGGTAATTTGGAATCAAAAATCATAAAAAAGAGATCAAGTACAAGAGTAGGTCAAAGATAGAGATTTCACCTTCAGGATATCCATCTGAGTTAGCCGGGAACCCAGCAAAGGGATACCTTTTCGATTAATGTGATATCACCTTCAATGCGCTCAATAGGTCACTCGAGATCTTTTCTCTCTCTAATTTCTAGTATCTTGCTACCAAAAGTCTCACATAATTTCTAATACTCCCAGTAGCACCAATTTTTGGAGACTAATTGATGCTAAACTGATGCCTATTTGATGCCTCTAACCCTTAGAGGCAATCCTTTTTTATAGGGGTTGAGGGTATAGACTAAGTCAGTTTAGAGAAAGGAGACATATTCCTATTCCATTAAGCTTAATCTAAATTGGTGCGCTAATCCAACTAGGAATCTTACTAATTAAATGTGGCAAACTAACCAAATTAGCACTAGGACTAATTAATCCCGCTCAGGCAGACTAGCGCCTAAATGCAGGAAAATTGAGGAACCCGGTTGGGTTCACCATTCAGTGAACCGACCGGTTCCTAGCTTGAATCTGATCAAGCCCATTGGGCCACTCTCTGTGCGCTCTCTCTTGTTTCTTTTCTTTTATTATTTCAGGCTCTATTATTTAATAGTTACTTTGTTGGACCCCAAGTATATAAGTTGAGTATTATTTTTATCATCGCACAATTAAAAATAACGATGCCACTTTTAGGTGTCTACACCTATTTCTAAAATTACGAGCACAACCACTCCCAAAACAAACCTAGTACTAAACTGCATCCCTACCGTTGTGAGCTTCTGCGAACTTTCAAGTGACAGCAGCAAGGAGCTTTGCTTATTCACTGACCTAATAAAGGGATTAGGTCAAAGACCTTGGCCAGTTCATCACGCAGTAAGGCAGATCTTCTTTTGATATCTTTGACCAAATAGAAACTCTATATCTGATACTATGGAGCAATTCGTTAATAACCAGCTCTCGTCGCTCAAAAATCATCTGGTTTCTCGCCCTTCATAAGCTCCATGTAATTATGAAGAATGAAGCCACCCAGAACCTTTTCCTTGTTGGATTATGTATAAGCTGGTTCCTCCATAAGCCGTAAAGTCCTCTTAAAGTGCCCTCCAAAATGATTAAGATGCCCAACTGATATGCTCTGTTAGTCAACCTAGCTACTAGGAGACATGACACACAACTAGTAGGTAATCTAGGCTCTCAAATACATTAGAATAAAATATGCATAGGACATCCTAACCTTGGTTGATGCCTTTCCGTCCATCATCTCTTTGATGTTCAATCTCCTTAGAAGGGCTAACCAAACCATAAACTTCACTTTCGGTGGACCTAGGTTCTTCAACAAAGTGCTTCTAATATGTCAACTGTAACTCCTTCCTTTATATTTGGTGCTTTAATGCCTAGTTGTTTAACTAAGATTTTATGAGCTCTGCACCAAAGAGCTTTGTTCAATATTTGCTAAGTTAGAAATACTTGAATCATCATATTGTTAAGCTGTTATAGCTATTGTTGCTCCTCATCTGTGAGTTGTCTCACTTAAGGCAAAGTACCTCTCTACAAGTTCCCTTCAAACAACCCCTTGCTTAAAGTCCTCCCCTTTTGGGATGCAATTGACTACAAGGCTAGGAATTCTTCTCTAAAGAGCTTTTCTATCGCTTAGGTATCATGCGAGAACCTCACCTTAGTCCAATCTACAATCCGCTTAATTGTTATTCGTACTCCAAGGACAAAATATTCATAAGCTTGGGTGTAATCCTCTTTATGCATAGAATGCACAACCTTCTCCACAATTCACGTTTCTTACATGCATGTCTCCACCACCATTCAAATAGCATGGCTATATTTTTCATTGGTAGGTCCCGAGCCCCGAAAACTCCCTTTTCCTTTCACATTTGGACTATTTCCGATTTCACAAGGCCATTAGACCTACCTTTTTGTTTCCCATTCCGATGGAACCTCTTTTGGATTTTACTAATTTTAGTTGTCATTTTAATGACATTTTTCAGAGGAGCACAGAATATAGAGAAAGGTTGTTTGGAATAGGTTTTATCAAAACTACAATATCTACCATGTCAAGCGACTTGTCTTCTAAGCACTTTGCCTTAGCTACATTATATAACTAATGGGCTATCATAAACTAATTTTCCTGATATTAGCCCCTAAGGGCACTTCCAAATAGATCATAGGAAGGTGTACTAGTTGACACCCCAAAAGCGATGTTGTGCTTTGTGCCCAGTGGTCATATTTCCTAATAACAATAAAGCCGAAATTCTTATAATTTATTACAAGTCTTGAAAAGGATTGGAATGCTAGCAAATTTTTTTTAAACAATATGTAAGTATTCTTTCTTTGTTTGACTGGAGGTCAAGGTGTCATATGCAAATTTTAGGTGGCTAATGTGGATCAACTTTTGAGCCCTTACAAAAACCTAAATTGTTGGTTGTGACCAGTATCTTCTGGAATACCTTTGCCATTACAACAAATAGAAAGGCAGAAAATGGCTCCTTGCCTAAATTACTCTACACATCTTAAAGGGTCTTGTTCGTGCACCACTAAAAATCATTGGAATTACTGGTTCTTGAAATACATGCTTGCGTCCAACTTTTCTATCTGTCACGAAAGCCCATTTCTTTCAAGAATAGGTCTAAACTACACCAAGCCATAGTTTCATAAGCTTTGTGGAAATACAACTTTAGCAATACCCCAACTTTTTTGTACGTTTTAAGCCATTTGACAACCTCATTTACAACTAATCCAACTGAGGTAAAACTCTTCTCACACTTCTCTCAATATTTGTTTTTAATAATTTTATAGATGATCCCCACCATGCCTATAAGTCTAAATTCAAAGATTTGTGCAAAACACTTCTTGGATTTAAGGTGACCAAAATTGTATTAACCAATTCTAGGTGGAAACCTGTAATTAAGTTTCAAAAAATTACTAGATAAAAAAAGAAAGTTGTTTGGTATTTTCCAAGTTAAAACCATCGCATCAAGGGGCCTTTTAAAGGATCCCAACCAAGCGTTGCCTCCTTAATCTCTTCACCAGAAACTAAAACCTCTAATTCTTTATCTCATGTTTTCTATCAATTTTTGCAATCCTAGAGGTGAGATATCATATTGGGATGTCTGTTCTGGTTTATAAAGGGCTTTGAAGTACTATAATATTTCCGTTTAATTTTTAATAGTGATGGTAACTTCCCTTCCATCCATGAACACTTTCTTAATCAATGTTTTCCTTCTCTTTGCTGTGGCCAACATGGAGCAGTAACTTGTGTTCTTAACTATATCTTCAAGGAATTTACATCTTGAGACCTGCTTCTAATTCTTCTCCTTTCTAGTTGACCAAAGCCACAGCTCTGCCCAAGTTCTTGTCTTATGTCACGTCCAATATCATCCAAATCTTAACTCATTACTTTTTGATCCAATTTGGGTATTTCCTCTTGGAAGAGACGATTTTTGAGATCAATATGTCCAAATACATCCCTTTTCTACTTCATCATAGACTTCTTGATTGCCTTTAATTTTTCATCTAGTGAAATATTTGGTAGTTTCACCCACTCCTTGAAAATGCTCACGAATCTTGGTTCACTAAGTCAACAATCCAGTAATGGGAGTGGCTCTCATTGCCCTTCCCTGGTGTCATTATTACTAGAAAGTGGTCAGAGGATTGTCTTCACGCACATCTTGCTACGAGATTGTATAATGTTTCTGCAAATTCCTTATTCCCTAAGAACCTATCGAGCCTGCTAGCTACATTGTTGCTTATCCAAGTAAACTATTGATTAGTGTCAAATTGTCCCCACAAGATCCAATCTACAGTCTTTTTACCAAATGTTAGATAAAATTCCCTTTTATTTTTTTACCTTTCCTACTTCTCTGATACCCCACATAGCCAACCTCATTTTGCTCCTCCTCATTTTTCTTCCTTTTCCCCCTGGTTAATTAGCTAAAAGTTGCCAGTAAGTCTGCTGATTTTCTAAGTATTTTTGAATTCTCTACACTGTGGCTACATGTACATCTCCATCAATGACTTTTACCTAAAGCAAATTGTCTAAGTGAAGGGATTTCTTAGCTAACACAGTTCCTTACGATACACAGTCAACGTTGTTCTTGGATGTAATTAGTTTCATTCCCTTCTGACTTTGTGAGATGGTTGGTTTTGGTCCTTTCGAACTTGTGAAAATCTCCTTGGCTTGGTTGTTGTCACTTCTTCTTGTATAATTTCTTCCAACTATACTAGAGTATCCACCTGGTCAAATCCTAGTGGTTGTGCAGCTCCCTCAGCATTCTTAAGATTCTAGGCTTCTTGTTCCTGCAGGGGAGTTCGACTCAAAGTCTTACATTAAAATTGTTGCATCCTTCTGTAGTCAGCTTCAAATTTAGACAAGCATCTCCTTTAACTACCTATGTATTCACTCAGTTATGCTATACACTCAGCAGCTCCCTAATCACCTCATTCTCTCATTCCAGCTCAACATCCCTGCTTTTGTTGATGTTAGGAACAACCTTGTTACAATCACAATTACCTCTAACAATGCGTTAAACATCTAGTCTACTTTTCTGTTGACTATTCCATAAACATCTCAAGCAAAAAGAATGAGGCCTCTTTCTATTTTACAAAACCGATCAATATTGATCGGAACTCTAACGGACTCAAAGGATCATTAGATCTTTAAACCCCTTTTCTAACCATATTACCCTACCAATAATTCCATTAATATGAAAATCATCTCTATGTCATGCATGTGGAGGAATACCAAACAACTTAATCCGTGCTTGTTGCGTGTCACATACCTCATACTTGTCCCATTTTTTACCTTTTTCTCCATTAGGATGCATATACCAAGTTTCTTTCAAATCTCATAAGACAAGGTCACATACAACAATCCTAATAAGATAAAGACGTCTATCCATAATGATAAACTACTTGAAATGTCAATTAGAAATAATAATATTGATGTTTAAAATTCCCAAATAAGATTCAGACAAAATTAACTCTTATTGGTGGTGGTCTTAATGATTTAAACTTGAACTTTGTTTTTTTCCATGTTTGTAGGCAAATATGGACCAAAAATATTGTGATTGTAAGAACTATAAATGAATTTCTAAAAAGAAACATTGCCAAGTGAATCAAATCCAACACTAGTAATTAAGCCAGCAAGTTTTTGTAGCATGGTGAATCATCCAAATGGTTGTGAATTTAGAGTGGGTCACTGGAGAGAAAGATCCATGTGCTAAATATAGACCCCACAATCAAGGACCAAATAAAAAGATGGGGAGTCCCCTTATTAATTGTGGGGTTTGGGAACCCCAACTTCTGAATTTGGGACACAATCATGGTGCTTTGTTTGCCCTCTTCAAATTCCCCTTTCATTTCATCATTAATCACCAATCATCCATAAAAAATGGAAGAA
>NCQV01058688.1:9593-21777 GCA_002740545.1 Lophocereus schottii | reverse complement strand
GTAAGTAGTAACCGCCTAAGTAGCGGTAGGACAGGAAAGAGTTAAGCGGCTGCGCTAAGTGGGAGCGCAGGCCATGAGACCTACTGGGGTCGCTTACTTAGGATCAAACTGTTGAATCTTGAAGTATAATTATATTCCTGAGTTGGGTAACCAGGAAAAACTGTAATTATGAGATGTGTGCCTTGGAAGTCCTACTGTTCTCCCCGCCCCTTAAAATATTTTCAAAATGAATTTGTGTGCGTAGTTGACTGTTAGGGGTGATTGTTTACTAAGTTTATCTCACTGTTATAAAATGTTTTATTTTTTAGATGATCTAGTCGTGCATGGGGTTGGGGATCTGTATGTAGAGCGAGGTATGGAAGCCTGATATTAATATGATGGATGTTACATGCTGGAACGTTATCGTTATGAACTTTTGGTCTATGTTAAATAAATTTTGAGAATGTAAGAGTGAAGCATTAATGAAGGTTTTTGTATTAGTTGCTATACTTGGTATCCAGCCTGGTATTTCCAAAAAGGGAATACGATGGAAATACCCCGTTAGGAATTTCCGCTGTCATACAGGTTAATAATAGTCAAAATTAATGAATTAGAAATCTGGGGGTATTACACTTTGCCATGTGATCATAGTCGTGTAGTAGAGGATGTGGTCTTGCTTACTTCTCCTGTCATGATGCCTTCTTCGAGTCTTGCTATTTGTGTAGCGTCCTTGTCTTCACTTGTTGCTAAGTGTGCTTCAGTTCCCCCTTTCATTTCTTCATCTCGGCAGCTAATCACCTCTTTTGTTTGGTTTGTCGAGACATCTCCTTCTTCATCTCTAGTCTAGCCCACAGCCATGTCTAGCCTAGTTTCCCAGTTTTGTGTGGTACCAAATCCATCCCATCTTGCATCTTCGGTTGAGTCTAGCCTAGCTTTACCTGTGTCCTCAATTGAGTCTACTTTGGTCTAGGTTGTCTCATCTGTAATGTCCATCCCCTACCCCATTGGTTCTGTTTCATTCTGTGTTCAAACTTGCAGAGTGGTTCTCTGTCACTTCCCTTGTTGTCCTCTCCTATGTTGATGTCAGGTGTCTAGAATGTCCATCCTATTCAAACTAGGTTTAAGTCTAGTATTCATAAACACAAACAACTTTTGTCTTTGAGGGTAGGGTGTGTAGAAATCAAACCTACCTCTTTTAGGGTAGCTTTTTATCATTCGCCTGTCTCCAACGTCTATTCTATGCAAACTTGGTCTAAGTCTGACATTCATGAACCCAATAAACTTTTGTATTTGAGCGTGGGATATGTAGAAACTGAACCCACCTTTTTTAGGGCATGTTCTCGTGATCCCCTCTGCAAAGCGATTATGATTGACGACTATGATGTGCTCTTATTTCTAATGCAATGTAGGTAGTTGTTCCCCCTAGTTCTTATTTTTAATGATCCACATAGGGATCTTTTGGCAAGTTAGTGGATCTACAAGATTAAATACTAGTCGGATGGTACTATTGAACGCTACAAAGCGAGGTTGGTTGTTAAAAGGAATTATCAGCTGATAGGTAATGATTTTCATGATCCATTGTCTCATGTTGCTCGCCTTATTACTATTAGACATGTTTTATCTCTTGTTGTGGCTCACAAGTGGCACATTCGTCAACTTGACATTTGGAATATCTCTCTTCATGGCATTCCTACGTAGCAAGTTGTCATGCATCAACCTCTGACTTTGTTGATCCTCAATTTTCCCATCACGTGTTGCATCTATAAACTATCTATGGTTTGAAACAGGCTCCCCAGGCCTGGTTTTATTGGTTCAGTAGTTTTTTTTTTGTTTATGTATGATTTTACATGTAGTGAATCTGACCCCTCCATCTTCACTCTTCACACTTCTACTCAGATCCTTGTGCCCTTTTTGTATGTTAAGATATAGTTCTGACGGATAGTTATTCTAATCTTCTCTTTTCCTTTATTAATACTCTCTCTTGTTAGTTTGTCATAAAGGATCTGTGCGATCCACACTTCTTGTTTTTAAATTTTGTATGGGAGAGTAGGTTAAAAACAAATTTTGTATAGGAGAGTAGGTTTCTCATTCTCCTATAAATTTATTTCTTTCTTAGCATAGCTATAGCACAAACCTGCTTCGTAAGTTAGACCTTTATACTTGTCAACTTGTTCGCACTCCAATTGTGCCTCTCATGAGTTACTTGTAGACCTAACTGAGTATAAAAACATGGTAGGTGCCCTTAAATATTTGATAATGACTCGACCTACATACCATTGTGAAATTGTTATATCATATCAATAAAAATACATTCACACTCAACCTTGCCATATAAACAATAAATATGTAAACCGTACAGTGCTTAAACTACCAAGTTACAAGTTGAGAGTATTATTGTCCAATGCATCCAAAGTACAATATATTATCATTTAAGATTCCTATTTATTATATATTATATATATGTAGGAGTGCTTTGCACCATACTAGACTTTTATCAATGAGACTCAAACGAAGATTCACAACGTATCATGGGATCCAATTACCAAACAGAGAAGTGCCAGAAGACTAGGGTTAAAATCAATGAGAGACAAGTGTTGCTTTCCTCACTAAATTCAGATGGAGACTTGTCACATAGAGGGACAAACTATGGTACTAGATTCCAAGAGCCAAATATTGCGATAACATATATGGTATAGACATGTTTGAATCCAACCATAGTGCCTCCAATACGTGGAGAGGCATTGTTGACGATGTATTGCTTATCAAGAAAGACCCTAGGATGAAAATTGGGAATGGGAGAGGGACCAATTTTTGGTGGCAGTCTTGGGTAACCAACGCCCCTCTTTTTTAGTTTGTAAACCGGGTAATCCCACCTCATATTGTTGACAAAAAAGTGGAAGACTTCCGGGATGGGGATAAAGGGTGGAAAGGGGAGGAGTTTGATGAGTTGCTCCCTAAGACTATCCTTAAAAGAATTACATCTTATGAAGTCTCTCCAGGTCACAAAAATAAGGATCAATTTGTGTGGGATGTAGATAAGAACAGTAAATTCTTCATTAAAATCACTATGGCATTAATTTGAATTGATATTAATGGAGCACCCTTTTTAGCAAGTCATTTGGAGGTGCCCAACCCCACTATTAATGCGCTTTTTCATATGGTTGGTTCGACATGAAAGGATTCTGTCAAATGCATATAGATTTTTAAGGGGCTAATTGATAGCCTTACATGTAAAGAATGCTAGCAGTTGACGAGGAGACCCTCCACATCTTGAGAGATTGCAAACAGGCCAAATCCATATGGTGCAGATTGGTGCCCCGTAACCAACAAAACATCATCTTCTCTCTATAGCTCAATACTCAGTTAGCCTTGAATCTGACCCCATCAAGTGTTATGAGAGCTAAATAGGACACCATATTTGCAACTACCACATAATGGTTGTAATGGAGGAACAAACAATGTTTCGAAGACATGCACTATGTCCCTGTAAAATCGTGTGAGTTTATATGGCAGTGAAGCTGAAAAGTTTTAAATGCACTAAAAGGAGGATCTCGACAGAATATCGATCTTGCATACAGTAAACATAAGTAAGAAATCTGCTTTGGTGGATGCCTCTGTCTGATGAAAGGATGACACTTAACATTGATGGTGCCACCAAGGGCAATCAAGGCACCCCTGGGGGCGGTGGAGTGTTTAGGGGACCTAGTGGAAATTGGGTGGAAGAATTTTGTGGAAGTTTTGGTGAATGCACTTCGGTGAAAGCCGAACTCCTCGCCTTCCTCAAGGGATTGCGTGTAGCATGGGAGTCTATTTTCAGGAAATTGGAAATCAATATAGATTCTGCGGTGGTCCTTACTAAGATGTGAACGCTTATGAAAAATAATACCAAGTTTTTATTAGTGTCAAAAGCTTATACTAGCATGAGTGGCAAGTGAAGATGAGACGCTGTTATCAAGAGGCAAATAAGATAGCAGTGCCTTAGCTAATTTAGGAGTAGCAATAGACTCCCCATTGATTGTTTTAGAATCTCCTCCTAACTCTATTCTAGGACACGTAGACAGCGGATGCTTATCTTTCCAATTTTGTTTGAGAATGTAGACGGGGTAACTTGACATCGTTACATTATGTCGTAATATAACTCAAGGATCCTCCCAAAAAACAATGCTAGATTTTACTGGTTATATTATACCGTAATATTACTCAAGGTATTCAAAAAAAGAAAACGATACTAGATTTTCAGTGGTATTGAAATTATTATAAACTTTGAGCGGTTGTGCTTCAAATTTAATTTCAAAATGCTGTAGCCTATTTTACAAGGCGCACGTTTGGTCCAGCCACTGGAATTTCCTTGGAAGGATGAAACGTCGGCGTGCCAAAGTTAGGTCCTTGCGAGCACTTGGAAAGAGATAAAAGAGCCCCCAAGGCGGTCTCATCGTGAGTTGTGAGTTGAAGTGAAACCACTGGGCGACAAGAAATGGCGAGAGTAGCATGCCACAATTGGCTGCCTGCTTTCTTCGGTGTTCCACTCAAGTCATCCCTTCTCTCTCCAAACCACTCACACAGTCGGGGTCTTTCCAACTATGTGGTCCTAACGAGGAGGTGCTTTTCTTCTTCAGCCAGAATTACTATGAGCTTGAGAGCTGGCATTGTGGGTCTTCCAAATGTCGGCAAATCCACCCTTTTCAACGCTGTGGTTAGTCTATCTTTCTCTCTTCTTCCTCTTGGAAATGCTTAGTTTTGATGTTTGCATGATTTGATTTGTTTTTATTAAAATGTAAGCTTGGCTTTTTATGCATGGCTTTGTGCCTGTAAGGTGTTTGATTAAATGACATGATTGAATTTAGCCTACTTCTGCTAAATTTCCTGTTGGATAATCTTGTCTGGTTTCCTGGTTCTTGTTGCTTCCTTCAAAGTTGCTGAATAGAAGGAAATCATGGTAGTGAAATATTGACGAACTCTGGGTGCTTAGTTGATTGTGGTTTTCTGATTATGCCTACTGAATTTATGGTGCTTGTGAGTTATTGTTACGTGTTGACCTTTGTTGATGACTGATGATGATAAGTTTTAGAATGATGGACGAAAAGTCTCTTATGTTGTATTGCTTAGCTAACATAGTTTTATACAGCCCTATCTAGCTACAACTAGGAAAGAATGTGAGACAAAAATATTTACAAGGTATTAGGCTAAAATAGAAGATTTTCATATCTGAAAATATAACTGTAATACTCCCCTCAAGTTGGTGCATGCAGATTACGAATGCCCAACTTGCCGGATAAGTACTGAAACTGCGGACGACCAAGGGCCTTGGTGAACATATCAGCTACTTGTTGGCTAGTGCGAACATGAGAGGTTGAAATAATGCCAGCAACTTTTGACGAACATAATGGCAATCAATCTCGATATGTTTTGTACACTCATGGAATACCGGATTGGATGCAATATGAACAGCAGCTTGATTGTCGCAAAGAAGTCGCATAGGATGTGAGTGAAAAATGCCGAGGGATACAAGAAAGGACTTGAGCCATACAAGCTCACAGGAAGTGACTGCCATGGTTCGGTATTCGGCTTCACCAGTAGACCATGAGACAGTAGGTTGTTTCTTAGTCCTCCAAGAAATAGGAGAGGCATCTAAGGCAACAAAATAACCAATGATCGACCGTCGAGTTAAAGGACAACCGGCCTAATCTGAATCACAATATGCCTAAAATAACCAGCGATCGACCGTCGAGTTAAAGGACAATCGGCCCAATCTGAATCACAATATGCCTGTATTTGAAGAGAACTGCTCGCAGGAAGAAAGAGGTCTTGACTAGGAGCACCGTTGACATACCTCAGTACCTGAAGAGCAGCTTTCCAATGTTGATGGGGGGCTCATGGAGAAATTGAGACAACACATGAACGGCGTAACCGAGATCGGGGAGCGTAAGGGTAAGATAGACGAAACGGCCAACAAGACGGCGATATGGTCCAGGATCGGCAAGGACAGGCCTATCAACAAGGGCAAGGGCATGATTCTGCTCCATTGGAAAGGCAGCAGGCTTAGATGTCGTAAGTCCAGCCTCAACCAAAATGTCCAAAGCATACTTTCGTTGAGACAAAATAGTCCAAGCTATTTCAATGCCTAAGAAATATTTGAGAGGGCCAAAATCTTTGAAATGAAAGCACTTATTAAGATATTTCTTGAAGATGGAGCAAGCATCGCTATTATTGCCACCAAGAATGATGTCATCCACATAAACTAAGACGACGAAGGACAAATCACCTTTGCGCAGAGTAAACAAAGTATGATTTGCATGGGACTGGAGAAATCCATAAGCCCGTAGTGGAGAAGCAAGTTTAGCAAACCAGTTCCGAGGGGATTGCCGTAAACCATAGAGAGACTTGCGAAGACGACACACTTTATTAGGATGGTCGCATATATACTTTCTCATGTAAGTCGCCGTGAAGGAAGACATTATTGACATCCATTTGATGCAACTCGCACCCTTTGATAACAACCACAACAAGAGAAATCTAAACGCTTCCCATTTTGGCAACAGGGCAAAGGTCTCATTATAATCAAGTCCTGCTAGTTGCGTATCTCCACGAACAACCAATCGAGCCTTATAGCGTTCGATAGACCCATCAGATCGGTACTTGATTTTGTTTACCCATTTGTACCCAATAGGTTTCTTTCCAGGAGGTAGATTCTTGATGGTCCAAGTGTTATTTTTTTCAAGAGCAGTAATTTCTTCCTGCATGGTAGCAGGCCATTGCGGGTGTTTAGCTGCTTCAGAATAGGACCGAGGCTCAACCCCATAAGTTACTGCATGCGGAAAGCTTGTATGTGCAGCAGAAACAGATTCACAAGAAATAAAATTAGCAAGAGGGTACCTTGGGCCAGAGGATTCGTTGGAGGGTGTAGAAGATGCAAGGGGGGGTGCTTGAGTTGTATGCCAAAGATAATCATGGAGGATGATAGAGGGTTGCTTGGTGCGCTTGCCACGACCTAAATTAAGAGGTGTCGGTGGTAGCACCTGAGAGGAAGACTGAAGTGTAGAATCCGCTGTAGAATTGGGTAATGGATCTCCCCTTGACGTAGATGGAGATTGAGCCCATGATGGTGAAAGCTCAAGAATGGTATCACTAGATGGAGAGGTTGCTGGCAGGGTGGAAGCAAAGGGGAATTGGGACTCATCGAATTTGACATCCCTAGAAATAAAACATGCTTGTGTCTCAAGGTCCATGACCTTCCAACCTTTCTTGCTTGGAGGATACCTAAGAAAAACATACCGTCGACTACGAGAAGCAAACTTATGTCGAGTTTTGATATGAGCATACCAAAGACATCCAAACACCCGTATGTGAGAGTAGAAGGGAATGGTACTAAATAAGACTTCATGTGGGGTTTTGTTGCGAAGGACACTGGAAGGAGTACGATTGATCAGCTGAACAGTCGTTACAACACATTCTCCGCATAATTCAGTGGGAATAAGTGCTTGAAACATAAGGGCCCTAGCTACTGCAAGTACATGACCATGTTTACGCTCAACTCGACCATTCTGCTGAGAGGTATCAACAATTGATGTTTAATGAATCAAACCATGAGTTGCATAAAATTCAATCATAGGATTAGCAGAAAATTCTCGACCACTGTCACTGCGAATAATTTTGATATGCTTACTGAATTGGTTTGAGACGATTAAGCAAAAAGTACGCAACAAACCCCCAGTTTGACTCTTATCATGCATTAAGTATACCCACACTGCACGACTAAAGTCATCAACTGTAGTGAAAAAAATATTTTGTACCAGAAAGAGTGCTACACCGGTAAGGTCCCCAAATATCACAATGTATTAAGTCAAATTTGTCTTTTAAACAAATAATACTGGAAGGAAACATAGCTCGTGTGTGTTTAGCACGACAACATACGTCACACAACGTTTGACTAGAGGAATTACATCCTACAATATTAAGAAGATGAGCTAGGGGTTGGTTTGATGGATGTCCCAATCGACGATGCCAAGGATCATAGGATTCTCTTTTGGTGACTAACGCAATACGTCCTTTGTGCCCCGGTTGATACAGGTACACCCCTTTTGCATTTTACCCAGTTCAATCGGGCTCCTCATAGTGCGGCCCTGAAAAACACACGAATGTCAAGTGAAGAGCACATAGCCTTCGGTATCGTCAATCAAACATGCCACGGAGATGAGATTAGCTGTTAGTTGTGGCACATAAAGAACATTACGTAAAATAATTCCATCGCCAATATAGACATCACCCTCTTGGGTGGCTTGAGTTTGAGACCCATTTGAAAGACTAACAGGACATGATGGAATGTCATGCAGGTGAGAGAAAAATGCACATTACCTATCATATGATTAGAGGCTCCGCTGTCTATCAACCAAGAAGAAGGCTGTGAAGATTGCTTACCAAGGAGAGGTTTCGAGGCAGATGGGGAGGACTCTAACAGGGCAATGAGTCGTTGCATCTGCTCAGGCGTTAGTCCCGGAAGACTGGAAGTGGCAGTAGGAGAAACTGACCCACTTAGGGTCGAAGAAAACCCAGGTGCTGCTTTATTTGTTGCTGTGGCAGCAGCAGTAGCATGATGAGCAGGAAGAAGAAAGCTAGATGAAGCAGTCTGGACAGTACCATGACCCTGACCCCAACCCTTTCCGGTTGGCGTAATACTAAGATGCTTATAACAGCAATCTTGAATATGCCCGACGCGATTGCAAGAAGTACACTAGGGACGCCCTGTGGGGGTTCGAGCAGCTGATCCGGTTGACGCCAAGGTGGGCTAACTAGTGGTGGTCCGATCAACTTGAGCATGGAGTCCTAGTGGGATAAGTGTGTCCCGAGCCTAGTGATATCTTGGTGTGATTCTTCTTGTACCACCATGGCATATGCTCGGTCCAGATTGGGTAAAGGTTCCATGTTTATAATCTAGGTGTGCAAAGTGCTAAACTTCTCATCTAAGCCCATTAGAAATTGGTATGTGCGAAGATTTGCATACCAAGGCAATTGTTCAACACTCTTCTTGCATCCACTAGATTGGAATGGAGATAAGGATAGAAGATCATCCCACATCCCGAGAAATTTGGTGCAGTAGATCATTACCGACACACCATCTTGTTGAGTGTTAGACAAAGTAGGCCATAATTGATAAGTGCGAGGTCCATTAGGAATAGAATACTGAGTCTTTAAAATCGCCCACATTATTTGAGCGTGAGATATTCGAGACACAGTGGCCCGAACATAAGGATCAGCGAAATTAGAATCCAAGAGCAGAACATGGAATTAACAATTTCCCAAGTATAATAATCATCCAATGTCTTAGCAGGTTCGGTAATACTTCCATGAACAAAACCTAATTTATTGTAGGATTTCAAGGCCATAATACCTGGTTGTTCCCATGTTGCATAATTGTCACCTTTAAGGAGATCCTTAGTTAGAGAATTACCTAGAATTGCTTGTCCCAACAGATAATACGGTGAAGATGGATCAGCATGTTTGGGCTTGGAATCCTTTGACATGATGGTTGACACGAAAGAGTCAGACACGGCTTCACTAGGCAGAACAGCAATCGAAGAGGGGCCAACAAATCGAAGAGAACACGCTAGGTTGGGACGAGGGGCACACCAGACCTTGGCGGAAAAGAAAGGGAAAAAAATTGGGATTGTTATTCCCGCTCTGGTACTATGTTAAATTTTATATGTCAATTGGGATATAAACAAAGAGTCATGTACATAAACTCAAATGAGGTTCCAATCCAAAACCAATTGGCTATGGGTGGAGTAACTCACAAGCTTATATACATGCTCAAACCCTTTAATTTCATGAATGTGGGACAACACCAACTATCATATTCTTTGAATTTTATCAATGTGGGGCAATACCCACTTTCATACTCCAACACGCCCCCTCACGTGTGGGCTACTAACAAGGCCCAACACGTGTGCACAAATTTTAATCAAACGGGGATGGTGGCAAATCAATATCGAACAACTCGCTCTGATACCATGATAAGTTTTAGAGTGATGGAGGAAAAATTTCTTATGTTGTATTGCTTTGCTAACATAGTTTTATACATCCCTACCTAGCTACAACTAGGAAAGAATATGAGACAAAAAGATTTACAAGATATTAGGCTAAAATACAAAATTTTCATATCAAAAAATATATCTGTAATAGATGACGGTGGTAGTGTCTAGTTATTAGTATGCCCTGATATTTTGTTAGCTCTATAATCTTGAGTGGCATGTTTTGTAAAGTTAGTACACATTGGGTAGGGCAGGAAGTTTGGTCGTCGATGTGCATAACCCTTCCCAAACGTGGCATTGTCCTATATATCTCTGCCCCTTCCATTATGCTAGAACATTTAACTTATGGTGTAGAACAGTTTGCAAGGAAGGAATAACAAGGGAGGAGAGCAGGGAGGAGGTGGTGTGTAAGAGGAGATGTGCTGCAGATTGAGTTATGTATAGATTGTTGTATTCCAATGGAAAGCAGATGTGTGTTACTTTTTGTAACTTTTGTCTGTAATCTGAAATTCCTACCACTCCCCTGAAAATTTCACCTCTTCTTTGTCAACAGATTGAGGAAGCCTGGTATTATACTTATGGCAATGACACTTTCGAAGTTGTTATCCAACTATTGCAGGGTCTCTTTTTTGTTTTTTTTTGGTTTGTTTTGTTGTCTGTCTCTGTGTGTGCGTGTGTGTTTGTGGATGTGGGTATCAGCAATTATGTTGATGCCATTTAAGTGTACTTTCACAGGTTGAGAATGGAAAGGCTCAAGCTGCTAATTTTCCCTTCTGCACAATAGAGCCAAATGTAGGGATCGTTGCTGTTCCGGACCCACGATTGCAGGTGCTTTCTCACCTAAGCAAGTCTCAGAGAGCAGTTCCAGCATCTGTAGAATTTGTTGATATTGCTGGACTTGTCAAGGGAGCCAGCCAGGGGGAGGTCTGGGCCTTTACTTTTTTCTTTTTTTGTTTATAGCAATTCTATTTCTGTTTTCAAACTGACCCCAAGATGTTCCTTCTGAGCCATTATAATTATGTTTACAGTGACCTGGAAGATATTTCTCAAGTTTATGCTCTTATTGCAGGGATTGGGTAATAAGTTCTTATCGCACATCCGCGAAGTGGACTCCATACTTCAGGTGCTTATTGTTGATATTAATATAGATGTCATCTTTCTTGCTGATGCTTATATATTCACTGTGCAAACTTCTGTGTACCTACATTGAATGCGGTTCATTTAGAAGATGTTTAAATGAGATCTACTTTTTTGGTTGGGCTTGACCTACCTATGACCATTTAGCCCCATTGAGGATTTAGTTTCAAATCGTTACCCTGGTCAAATGGCTCTCCAGCTGAAAGTTCGTTTCCTTGTAATCAAATAAATACCTTCAGAGTGTTTTTTTTTTTTTTTGGGGTTTTTTTGGGTAAGTAACCTGTTGCTAACCCTGAACGTTATCAGGTTGTACGATGTTTTGAGGATAATGATATCATTCACGTAAATGGGAAAGTTGATCCGAAGTCTGACATAGATGTTATAAACCTGGAGCTAGTCTTCTCAGATTTGGATCAGGTACATGTGAATCCTGTTATTAGTTTTATATATGAGCAAAACCATATTCCTTTTCAGTTTGAGGTTGTGGCAAGTGGTCATAATTTTCCTTTTTAAATTGTCTGGGATATTCATGATTGTCTCTTTAATGGGGGATAACTTTCAACTACATGGTGCATTCACGTCGTTGTGTTTTTCTTGTTTCTCCCTTCCTTTGATTTTTGACCAAATAAGCAAGCACACAGCATGCAAATTTCTTGGGTGGATGAATGGAATGGCAATTTGATAGCAACTTGGAATTTGCATCTCTATAATAGAGTTTGTCTCTAAACAGTACATAATCTGCTTAATATATTGCTTTAGCCTCACCAAATAAAGACTATCCTACACAATATGTCGATGTCCTTAAACTCTAGCAATAAGCCTATGAAAACTGCAAACTGGTTATCGTAACAAATATTTGCCACAGTTTCACTAACCGGAAGAAGCACAATAGGTTGAAGAAACAAATATTACATGTGGCTTATTATGGACAGAAGTGCTGAGAGCTAAGGTAGCTCCACCATTGGTGAAGATGTGTTCAGCTCAAGAAACTCTCATGAGCATGCCATTGATGCCCAAATGGCAAGTTGACAAAACATTCTCAA
>NCQV01058684.1:0-12157 GCA_002740545.1 Lophocereus schottii | reverse complement strand
GAAGTTACATTTTAAGCCTAACTAAGCCATTTAAGCATAATACAATTCAAGGCGTTCGTTTATTACATCGAAGTTACTATTCAAGTCTAATTAAGTCACTTATGCATAATGTCATTCAAGGCGTTTGTTTATTGTATCGAAAAGTCACTATTCAAGTCTAATTAAGCCACTTAGGCATAATACGATTCAAGATGTTTGTTTATTACATCGAACTCACTATTCAAGTTTAATTTTCAGGCATGTATCAACTGAATATACTTTAATCGATTCTAAACATGCATAACTCATTTCGAAGCTATTTTTCAAGTGTGAACTAACTAAACTAATATGTATCGATTCAAAGCCACTTTTAAGCATTAATCAACTAAACTAAATGTAACGATCCGAAGTCATTTTCAGGCATAAACTAACTAAACTTAACATGCATTGTAACTTAAAGGTTAAAACAATTTCGAAACTACTAATACTTAGAAGGTGAGAAACACCCACCTCGATTCCAAGCTAAGAACACGTTCTAAGGGCTTTTAGGACTGCTTTGAGTGCTCATGAACCCAAAAATTCACCCCTGTTGGCTGTTAATCTTAGACCCAACCAAATCAATCCAGGCCCTGTTTTCTACTACTGTCCCCTCCCAAACCGCGTATCGGCCGGTGGGGGGTTGTCGCCACTAGCGCCAGTCGCCGCCGCCATTGTCGTCGTATGGCCATCGCCCCGGTCCCCTCACTCAACTTGCTCCATCGCCCTAACTCTCTCTCTCTCTCTCTCTCTCTCTCTCTCCGTCGTGATGGGAGGAAGGCCAGCGCGAAGGTGCGCCGACTGCTGTCCAATAGCCAGCATGGCAGTGGCGCCCGTTGCCCCTCTCTCTCTCTCTTCTCGGTCTCACCTTCACTTTCTCTTCTCTCTCTTCGTTTGAGGTCGTGGGGTTGGGCAGTAGAAAGCCCCCTCTGTGCGTTTACCCGTGAACGAGAAAAAGGGCTTGGCCCCTTTTTCTTCTATTTTTTTTTCAATTGTTACACAGCTAAATTCCCAATCCCAAATTCATTAATGCTCAGTCTAGATTTTGAGTGAAACGTTCTAAAACCAAGGTCCTAACTAGATTCGGGAAACAACTAAACAAATCGAAAACAAACTTGAATGCTTGGGTTAGCACCAACTCAAAAAAATTCTGAATAATCGATGATAATATCAATAATATAAATATTGAAAAAATATTTTTTTTACTAAAATTATCACTTAAGCAAGTGCATCGATAATAATTTAACTCATGTAGTTAATAAAAATATGAATTTTATAACATAGAAGGTAAGACAGTCAGGGTAATATAAAATAAAGAAGGCGGGTCTTACACGACCGAAGTCCATAACAAAATAATATTAAGTAATGCATGTAAGTGATTGCATAGTTGTGCCTATTTTTCCAAATGCACCGGTAAGTGGTCTATGACATTGAAGAAGCTTGGAGGAAATATCATTTCAACTTATAAAGAGTAATGGCAATGTTTCGATGCATTTCCTCAAGCACAATCTCTCGCAGTGTTGTGGAGCACAAATTCTTAAAGAATTGAGTTATTTCAATGAGAGGTTTTAACACATCATCTATGAGAGTACCAAATGCAATGGCTAAAAGAGTCTCTATGAACACAAGGCAATCATGAATTTTTATATTGTTAAACTTTGCATAATTAGGATCCACAATATTCTTCAAACTGGAGCAATATTCATCAGGCATATTAAGTCCCTTTACACATTCACGCAACTCTCTTGTTTTATCCATAGCAAGAATGAACTTTGCTTTTGGTTTAACCGTTTTGCCACTAGGGCCTGGCTGCAAATTTAATTCTTCTATATCACACATATCTGCGACACCCATTCTTAATTTGACATTGTCCTTTGTTTTTTCCATGAACATTCATAATAGCGTTAATGATGTGTTCGAAGAAGTTTTTTTCTATGTGCATTAAATCTAAATTATGGTGGAGAAACTGATATTGACAATAAGACAATCTCAAAATATGCTCTTCTTCATCTAGTTATGCTCATTTTCCTTCAATCCTCGTATTCGAAAGTCACCATTTGCCATTACTATTGGGTAGTGCTCCACTTCAGCATAAAGTTATTCGCCATATATGCGGTGAGGAGGACCCTCTTAATAATTATGCCTTTTCTAAATGAAGTTCTATTTCTTCTAAATGCATGACTCCTTGGAAGAAACACTGATGGCAATCAAACCATGGGAATTTACTTTCATTATTCAGTCTTAAAGCCTTCTGTTGTTACATATATAGTGGACATGTCAATTGACCATTAGTGTTCCACCCAAATAACATTCCATATACTGGGAATTCATTGATGGCCCACATAAGTTTAGCCTTTAATTGAAATGTCTGACCTATAGATACATCATATGTTTTAGCTCCAACGTCCACAGTTCCTTCAACTCCTCAACAAGAGGTTATAAATGTACATCTATCTTATTGTTGGGATTTTTAGGGTTAGGGATTACCCAAGTAAGGAACATAAATGGTGACGTCATGTACATGTCAGGGAGAATATTATAAGATGTAGCCAAATGGAATAAGACCTTGGAGACAAAGTGTAAGGATTAAATCCATCAGCACATAAGCCAAGCCTAACATTTCGAGGCTTCGCAGTAAAATTAGGGTACTTATTATCAAAATGTTTCCATGCTGCCGCATCTAATGGATGATAAAAAACATCGTCCTCATGCCAATATTTATAATTCCATCTCTTGTGCTTTGTAGTGAATCTTGATGCATATAAACCCTAAAGTGAAGGTTTCAATGGCAAATAATGTATCCTTACGTATGGTAATGAATTTTGATTCTTTTGTTGCGATCTTTGCCTCTTCCATCTCGAAAGCCTGCAAAACGTGCATTTATCAAGTTTTGAGTCCTCTTTAAAGAAGAGCATACAACCTCTACAACAGCAATCAATGTGTATCACATCGTTGTCGAGATCTTTAACAACCTTCTTCGTTTGCCCAAAGTGGTTTAGCACGCGGTTGTTAGGTGGGTACATCTCTTTCAAATTGAACAATTTCATTATAACAATTTTGTGGCATGCTATAATCAGACTTGATACTTAACAACCTAACACCAGTAGAGAGCTCACTGTGGGTAGAATAACCATTATATAAGTGTTATTGAGCAACTTGAACCATATTATAGAATGGTCCTTGACAAGTACTTAGCTCTTGCTCCCTTACATTTTGATTCGCCAATATGGCACCACTAACAATGTACTCCATACAATCTACATAGCATTCCTTGTAGTCATGGTTAGAATAACCTGAACCACCAACTTCTGGCATTTCACTAGTAGAATACCTAAAATCATGTTGTTGAGGTTCTGCTTCTCCATTGCTTATCCGATACCAATATCCTTTCATACATCTGGTGCATCTTTATCTCATCGGGTCTTAAGTACACTCTATTTTTACATTTGCACATGGACATCTATACTCCCCCCTCCTATTTTGGAACTCTACGTCCCTACGTGCAAATTCATTAAATTTATTTACTCCATTTGAAAATTCTTATATATAACCATTACAATCAGACAATGTATATTATACATCCACAAACGATGTGGATGAAAAGCAACAATATTCATGCAAGTTATTGGACTAGTATTTTAATTTGTATAATTATAATTATATAAATTACTCAATCATATACTACACATATTTAATACAACATTAATTAATCCACAAAAATATATGTAAGGACATCAACTTAAATATATAGCATTAGAAACATGTGTTACATAAGATGTATAATTGAACATATACACTAAGTTAAATGAAGCTTTTTAAATATTCATGTTGCACTCCATCTATTTTCTTAAATTATAAACCTAAATACTTACCAAAGAACTTCTAAGTGTAAACAAAAAGATCAAATCACATTAGCATGCAAGCGATATTATAGCATCAACTTTATGCCAACAATCTCATTGAAATGTATCATCCAACATTAACAATTATTTCGTTTAAAGCTGTCAATTTACAAAAATTATTCATTTTGACTTCCGCCAACTTCACATTCCAAATATAAATTGCAATAATTTTATCTATTTCTACTTATACACTTTTATACATACATTTCTACTCTGACGAATTTTACTAAACTAATTATAAATTCAAATTTGAGCATTTCATTCCGCCAACATATTATATTCTAATCAAAATTGCTATACTCAAACCATAAATTACATTGAGGAAGATGTTGAACCAAATTGGAGCAATAACTTCACATAAATTTCACATTTCAATGAAAACATGGGCTAACTATGAACTTTTAACAATATAATGGTGCAATTTTTAGGAATTAAAACTACAAGAGGTGAGACAGGCTTCAGCTGCGGATACGGGCGGCAGATGTGGGTGACGTGCAAGAGGCTAAGGTGGTTGGGGGGATGGGCTGGGGCTCTTGGGTCTCCCTCTCTCTCTCTCTCTCTCTCTCTCTCTCTCTCTCTCAGCACAAAGGAAATGGGAAAAGAACACATCTGGTTCTATTGGAAGAGGTTAGCAAGAAATTTCTATTGCCACACTAAAGTCGACAGTTTTTAATTATTCGGCGAAGGCCAATTCGTGGTCGAACAGTAAAAAAAGTTTCAAAATCATCGAAGGTCAAAATTATGGAATCTGTCGCCGAACAATTAAAAAAATTTCAAATCATCATGGTGACGGAAATTCTATTGCCAAGGTCAAAACTATGGCAACAGAATATTAATTCCGTCGCCAATTCCGCCCCCTAGTATGACATATTTCAATTTTATATTATCCATTGCCATTTTCATTGCTATCTGATATGGATTTTTTTCGCCACTATTTTCTGTCGTTATTTAGCACTTTTTTATAGTGAATGTGTATGCTCCTGTGAGGAGATGTGGGATGATTAGCCTTCTAGAATGTAAAACCGGCAGGGGATGACCAAAGAAGAGTTTGATCAAGGTTGTTAGATAAGATTTCTAATTTTTAGGTCGTGTGGTACTGGATGTTCTCTTCTTTCAAGTGTGCCATTTTTTTATATGCTTGCTAGTAGTACCCTTATCTGTAAGAGTCAATATTAGCCTACCTCAGATTGTTAAGGTATAGTACCACCTATTTTTAATATTTCATAGTTTTATTCCCGTCTATATGTCTTTAGTTTTCAATCTTTCAATATTTTTCTGAAAATCTTTTTTTTGTAGATCGCTTGAAATCAGCGTGTTTACAGGTAGAGATGTTTGTAGAGAAACATCTACATCTTCCCAAACCCCACAAAAGAGGGACCTATACTAAGAGGAGGAGGAGGAGTAGTTGTTGTTGGCTCTAACTATGATTTAACTTCAATATGGTCCATTCCTCGAAGTTGCTCTCTCATTTCTATTAAGTTTGGTAATGCTACTGCTGGAGATGACCTCTAAGATGATGCCTCATCAAACACCATTCTAGATACATAATATCAAGTAGTGGATGGATCACAACATTTCCAACCCTTTCTTTGAGAATCATATCTGACAAAAATACAATGCACTACTTTCTTATCGAACTTGTTTCGTAGATAGTTAGGCATGAAGACGTAACAAACACACCCAAATACTTTGAAATGAGACATTGTGGGTTTAAGATTGCACAAGCTCCGAAACAATGATACAAATCCAAGCCATGCTTAACATGTGTTGTTCTATTTATGAACTCCACCAAAAAATGAAGTGATACATTTTTGGCATGAAACATATTATAGCATATTTCTGTAAGATGTCAACTCTTTTTTGGATAAAAAAAAGACGTCGATTCTTTCTCTCAACTATTTCATTTTATCGTGGAGTAGTTGGGTGGGTCAATTGTTATTATACATGATTTTACTAGACGTAATTTGTGAAGCCATAGGACTTGTACTCTTCTCCATTATCATTAAATAGACAACATATCCTAGACCTGACTTGTTTTTTAACATCATCTTTGAATGCCAGGAACTCAGGCATGGCTTCTAATTTTTATTTCATAAAACTGATCTAGACATACCTTAAATAATTATCAATAAAAGTAATCATGCATCGATATCTACTTATCGATGGTTGCTTCAATAGGCCAAATACATCAGAATTAGCTCTAATGGTGCCTTTAGTCTAAATTTTGACTGCTCAGTCAACAATTGATGTGCATTTCCATATTGACGATCAACACACACAATATCACTTCATATATCCAATTGAGGAAGACCAGTAAGTGAAGACTTCTTTATTATCAATTTAGTATGTGATAGTTGACATGCCCAAGCCTTGCATGACAAAAATCAATATTCTTATTTCTCCTTATCTTCTCCATCTGTACTTTTTATGCTAAAATCATCTAGAAAGAGACTTTAACTGCCTTTGTTGCTGATTCATGCATCAAGCAACTTTAAGCTATGTTACACCTTTACAACATTTGATCCAAACACAAGATAGTTTTTAGATAATGCAAGTTGTGACACAGACAAGAGATTTTTCTTCATCCCCTCTATATGATAGACATTCTCTAAACTTCAGTTGTTGAGACATTGCAAGTTGTGACCCTAATAAGAGTTTCAGATGATGCAAGCTATCCACAAGTCTTTGCTCCTGTTTGTGATGTCTTACACTTCACAAGCCAAAAGTACGAGTTTCTGCCATTTAACTTAATTTCTTGCTTCATTAACCTATTTATTTACATTATTAATGGTGTACATGTTTCTTCTGATATGTTTTTATATTCCAACGATTTGATCAAATGCCTTTTTTTTTAGGATGTTCACTAGGTTTATTTCCCTCCACTACAAGGCTTTTTTTGAAGGGGGTGTGGGTTATCAGAAACTCTTCCCCTTTATGTATATTTTATTCAATCGCTTCACATGCCATGTATTTGCATTTGAGACATATTCCGTATATGCCTACGCATGATATTAACATTCTATTCCTTGAGCTCTCCATATAGTTAACCATTTTTATTTCTAGGAATCTCGCACTAGTAGAGAGTTTTGTTACATTAGCGATTCATGTACCAAAAGTTGTCTCTGTAATTTTACTTAAGTTTCTTATCATGGCTTGGGGATAGATCATGGTTTAATTCTCATTGATGACATAGTAGAGTCAACTTCTTCGATGTGTCAGAATTTTTTTATTTATTTGTGAGCTTATTGATTAGAGTGTTTAACCTGGTGTTAGTCATGGACCTAGGTTGTTTATTGATGAAATTGTTTAATCTTTATGTGAAATGATGAAGGTTTTTAATATCATATACGCCTATTTTTAATACTCAAAATGATTTTAGCTTGATATGACACCAAGGCCCAATAATCAAATTATTTATATTTCATATATAGAAAATGAAATAGATTGGAAAGTACAATGCTATAGTTGAAATTTTATTGCTGCATACATTAAGATGACTTAGCCTAAGCTACTTTTAAAAAATGTGTTGAGTTCTAAATGCCACTAATAACCCATATGATAGTCCAACAGGGAAGCAATAAACAATTTTTTACGAGAAGATGCAATTATATGTGGTTTCTCATGAGAGATTAACTGCTGGTTCAAGTAAATAAATTAAGTAGGTGTCCGTTACTTCAATTTTTTTTTGTTTACACTAAAAATTCTAAAAAATTGTTTAAAATAATTTAGTCCAGTTGCAATGCCCCGACCCTTTCTAAATTGCGGAAGGTTACCAAGAATGATTTCAAGGATTGTTGAATGGCCCTGTTAATCACCATAAGTCTTTTCGGCATGCTTTGGCCCCGCTCATATGCTGCTTGGAAAACTTCCCAAGAGGTCACCCTACCTAATATTTCTCCATAGCAAGCATATTTAACTGCAGAGTTCTTCAGAGTGGGCTCCTCAGAAGGAAGGTGAACCTTTACTGATGTAAATAGCCACTTCAAATCCTTCTTTTTAAAGCCATATTCAGGGTGTTATAATCACCCCCACTTGAAGCATGCAATGCCCTCATTATACCTTGCAAATTGACTGACTTATGCATCCTCTTGACCTACAGTACAATCCATAGTTTTGCCCTACTAGGTGATTGTGCAGGGCTCTTTTGTCCACTAACACAACTCACAATTGCGGGTAAGCTCTGATACCATCTGTGATGCCCTAACCCTTCGCATATTGGATGCAGTTACCATGAATAGATTCAAGGATCATTGACTAACCTGACAACTTACCACAAGACCTTTTGGGGGTAATTCTTCCTTGTTCACACGCTGCGTGGGAAACTTCTCGAGCCAGAGGTAACTCGCCCCAAAATTTTTCCACAGTAAGCACGTTTAACTGTAGAGTTCTTAAGAGTGGGCTCCCGAGAAAGAAGGTCCATCTTTGGTGATATGACTAGTCACTTCCAATCTTTTTTGTTTAGTTTAATTGTTTATAGTTTGTACTTATGAGAGTTAGGAGTAATACAATGGAATTTGACTTAAGAAGATTAACATTTTAGGCTTATATTTAAGAGCCTTAGATGCGTTAACACATCAAGAATAATAAAGCTTTAAGAACTTGGCATTTATTCGGTGTCGATTATCTTGTATGCGTCATTTATATGGACTTCTTAGACCACTTATAGGTCTTCCTACTTGGAAGTGAACTTGCCCCATTTTATGAGCATAATGATTCGCCTCTTAACTGCAAGAACTTGATCTTCCACTTGAAATGAATGTGACAGCACGCTCTTGTTGAATAATCGTGATAAGCAATCATAATAGCATTCTAACTTTTCTTGTGCTTCAAGTGTTTGTTCATCAAGGGCCTTCAATTCTGCTAGTTTAAGCTTAAGATTTTTATCTTCAGTTAACTCCTATTGAATGGCTATGTGAAACCATGGAATTTAAAGTTCCAGAGGCAATATAGGTTCGACCCCATATTCAAGAGCGAAAGGACTCCTCTGAGTTGGCATCTTGTATGTTGTTCTTTATGCCCAAAGAGCTCCCTCCAGTATTTCATTCCAATCTCATTTGGACTTTGCCACCAATATGCTTAATAGATTGCTAAGAGTCTTGTTGAAAGCCTCTGCCAGTCCATTTGTAGGTGCATTGTACATTGAAGACTTATGTTGAGCGAATTTGAACTTTTCAAAGAGGGTAGTCACTAGCTTGTAGACAAATGGTCATTGGTGGAGCAAGGATCTAAATTCCAGGGTGTCAAGCTATACTAAATAGTACAACTAGTCTTTGTCTAATTTGCACTTTAATTTTTTAATACATTTTCTTCCTTAATTTTTTTATGACATAACATAACCATAATTTTGCACTAAACCTATAAGAGATCTTAAGTTTAACAAATTCCATCTTCAAGCTTCCAAGTTCAGTTTTATTCATAAGCTTATCAAAATTAACTCCCATTTGACTATTTCCAAAATGGCATTAACATAATTGTTAGACATAAATTTGACTAGAATGGCTAAATTACATGGAATAGTTTGCAAAGAATAATTGTAAATTAACATAATTATTAGACACAAATTTGACTAGAATCGCTGAAGTAGATACAATAGTTTGCAAAAATAATTATAAATTAAAAAAGAAATATTTTTGCCCCTGATTTTAGCTCTCAAGATAAAGCTTTTTATACTATTCTCTTTTTAAGTTAATGTCAACACAATTGTAAAAATATTATGTATCTTAATTTTTAAAAAGTCATAATTTAAAAAAACTCACACAATTATGGTTACTAAGGCACGAACATGCGAGCAACCCTACCTGAGCAAAATCCAAGCACCTCACGCCAACCAAGCACTGTATGCTTGTTGTCATCTAACCAAACTAGAAATATATAGTTGACATTATATATCTTAACAAAAAAACCACACAACTGTTATTATCGGGATTGGAACATGGAACCTGTCCACCAAATAGGCAAGCCTCACACCAACTAGCTAACATGCACTTCTTACGGTGCATGCAAATTAAATAATATATATAGATGCTTTCTTTTTTCCCAGAAATTTCAACATTTAAAATTTTTCCCCAAAAAGGTGGTGTGTGAATTGACACCCCTAGCACCCACATAGCTCCGCCTCTGCAAATGGTTTGCCCTTGTCAGTTATAAGATATCGAGGCATGCCTTAAGGATAAATGGTGTGTTTTCGAATACAATCAGCAACATTTTCCTTTTTCACTTCTCTTAGAAGGATTGCTTCTGCCCATTTCAAAAAGTAGTCAATTGCCACCAAGATGTAATGCCTTGACCCGTTCGCGGGGCCACAAACAGTTACCATGAACAATTTCAAGGATCGTTGGCTGACTTCACAGATTGCCACAAGCTTTTTCGGCATGGTACATACTCGCTCACGTGCTTCCTGGGAAACTATCCAGAAGGTGACCCATTCTAAAATATCTCTACAATAAGTATGCTTAACTACGGAGTTCTTAAGAGTGGGCCCCCTAAGAACAAAGGTGCATCTTTGATAATATGAATAGTCACTTCAAATCCTTTTTTTGAACCATACTCGGGGTGTTACACCAATATTTAGACACATTTATATTGTACATCTTTAAGTTAAAATGGTACACATCAACTTCTAGTATAAAAATCCTTAAAACAAATTAGTATAATTTTCTCCAAATCAAATACAAAATTAATTAGGGTTAAGCAAGAACTATTTTTGAGAATGCCACACCAAAATATGACATGTTATTTTCATGTGTAAATTGTAGGTGTAGACTGGGAAGAAATGGAACGGAGTGGGAAGGCATGGAATGGAGTGGCAAGGAGTGATTTTTTTAGGTGTAAGAGTAGGAAGGAATGAAATGGAGTGGGAAGTAATGAAGTGGAAGAAAGACGAAATTATAGATATCAAAGTTTGGAAAAGAGTGGGACAGAATGAGATTGAGGGAGAAGGAGTGGAGATAGTGGAAAAGAGTGGTATTTAAAACATATGGATAGTCACAGAACCCGATAATCTGATCTGATCTGCCCAAAAAAGTTAGGCTCTTCGATAGAATTTTGAAACTCAAATCCATTTAGGGCAAACTCCCGAGGTTAGATTTGACTCATTTAGGTTAGGCTAATTTTTTAATATATGTATTTTCATGGAGAAGTTGTATTTGCTTAATAAATGTGCTGATTTTGTCTTTTAATGAGCATACGTAGCTGTTATAATATAAGTTAAAATAGAAATTTATACGTTTCTACCATCTGCTAAAATTTTCATATCTTTCTTCCTTGTTTATTACTCTAGTTTATTGATATAGCATCTTCACTATGATGCACTATCGCTAATATTCTATGACAAATCATCTTTTTATTACTCGATCAAATCACTATGTCCATGTGTAAAGTAGTACGTTTAAGTGGTTGATCATATACTCTAAAAGAATGATAACTATATCATTAGGTATATCTCATAGGGATTTTGATTATATGTGCACACAATTTTCCTTTATTTTTTTTGTTTTATTTTATTGTCGGGATAGTGTGACATAAAAAAGTCAATGAGTCCTAAATTCAGTAGATTGACACCAAAAAAAGTTAAAAATTAAAAATTGAAGTATTGGAGCTAGATTTTTTTTAAAAAAATATATTAAGTCTTAAAATATCTAAAAAAGAGAAGATTAATAAAAAATGATTCTAATTCATTGGGTTTGATCCAAGCGTGTGACTTTAGGGTGAGAGTTTAACATTTTCAAAGCTGAATCTAAAATAGGTTAACCTGCATTTAACCTACACATCTAAATTAACAGTTCTAATGGTATTTATCTTTAGGAAGTGGGAATAAATGAAAAGAACTGAGAAAGGGGTGTGAGGGAATGGAATGATAATGAGAGCGACATTTGAAAGGGAAGGAAAGAAGAGATCAAGAGAAATGGAGAGCAGGGCAGGACCGAAAATTCACTAAAATAAAAAACACTATGCCACCATTTTACAATGGTCAGAAGGGGCAATTCTCTAATTCCTAGCTCTAAGCAGAAGTAACAAACGCATTAAACATAGCAGCAACATTGCATTCTTAGTTATGTATCTCCCAACTCATTGCCATTTCTTCTTAAGTTGGCAAATTAATCTTCTTAAGTTGGCAAATTAATCTTCTTAAGTAGGCGAATTCAGTTAAATAACTTTCCTCTCAATCCTAAGAAGCAAAAACAAATTCTAGAATTTTCAAATCCCTCTCTTTTCCAATCTATTTTCTCCTCTCTTCCCTT
>NCQV01058675.1:13077-27437 GCA_002740545.1 Lophocereus schottii | reverse complement strand
GGGCAATACAATATAATGAGGGAGGGGTGAATAGAACTTGAGACCTAATATGTCTAGTAAAGAGTATAATACAATGAGGGAGGGGGAAATCGAACCTGAGACCTAATATACCCAGTAAAAAGGGAGAGATTGGCGGTTATCAAGATAAATCCAGGGATTGAGATTGCCTAAGATTTTCATCAACGGTTGTGAAGTTTGGATTAATGAGAAGCTTGGATTGAGGGAGAGAAACATTTTTAGGCATCCATCCATTTTTACACTTATAATATAAAGATTATAGATAAAGAAAGAACAAAATGCTGAAAGTTTTCGCTACAAAAGACAACAAACTATTAATGAAGAATTTAAACAAAAAAAAAACCCATTATTTTAGAGTCAGTACCTACATGGGGTTATTTTTAAAATTTAGATTGTGTAACTGATAAAAGAAAAGCTTTAGACGCTTGGAGAACTTTAGTAGTAATAGCTATAACTCAAGAATCAACTTCTGTTACTGATGATAGAGATGTAAATGTTATATATGACTTAATAGCTAATTCTTTTCAAGGAATAGTGCAAAACTGGTATGCAAGAATATCTTCTAATATACGAAGCTTAATAGAACTTGAAGTAAAAAGAAATTTACTAATCAATATAGAAGGAGTGTAGACATTTGAAAAATACTTACTTAAACAATTTGCAGGCTACGAATATGTAGCAAATCGAGAACAAGCATCACTAGAAAAAAAGGAAAGAAGCCTTATATAAATTAACTAATTTAAGAATTTGGAACTCATGTAACTTTAAAAGTTTCTTTTGCGAATTTGACAAATATTATTATGAGCTTTATGATTCTACAGAAAATCAAAAAACTCAGAAAACTTATATCTAATTATTATTGAATAAATTTCTTAACCCTTGGAATAAATATTTCTCCGAAAAATTTGAAACATTTGCTAGACAACATAATGTCTTTAGATCTGTAGCCGCAGTGCAAACCTTAATAGATAGAGAAATGATGCAATTGTGTCTACCAGAAAGCAAAAGGAGATACATCAAAGAAGTAACTTTATGTTGTGAAATTGTTAACGAACTTGGACAATGTGGATGTCAAAATTATCCTAATTACAAACCAAAAAGGAAAAGAACTCCAAAGAAAAATATAAAGAAAACTTCATGAAGAAAAACGCCAAAAAGAAGATTTTCTAAAAAGAAAAGTTCAAGACCAAAGAAAATAAAACTGGAAAAACAAAAACTGAAAATTCTGTTAATAAACCACAAAAGAGCAGTAAACATTTTAGACATGAAAATTTAACTCAAGAAAATTTCAATCTTGAAAAGACATACTATAAAAGAAACCAAAAACCAACCTTTTGCCAATATTGGAATTATGGAGAAATAGGACACAAATCTATAGATTGAAATAAAAGAAAAGCTAATATAGTGAAACTCTTTTTAGAAGAATTTGATGAAACCCAAGATGAGCTTTACCCTATAAATTGTAATATACAAAAAACTATCCCAAGTTGCTATGAATCTATTAGTTCAGAAGAAGATACAAATACCTCTGAAATGGCAAGTTATTCAGACACTGAAGATAAGTATTGAAGAAACAGATATAATACAACAATAAGAACAAGAAAATAGCGGAAACTATATAGGAGCAATTACATTTAATTGGAAATTATATGTGAAAATAGTGGCAACAGACCTATCCCTCAAAGATTCGAGGAATTTTATGAAAAAAATTAGATGGCCTATTTACAAGAAAACTAATATGAAATTTCAAATTGTATATTATAGAACAACCAGTCAAAGTTCAGCATCCACAAGGAAATATTAGATTAAAACTAATGACCCAAGATATAATAGAGAAATTCTTAAATGAAATTCCTTCAAAGGATCGAGACTTAATTAAATCTGTTCATTTACAAGGAATACAAATCGCTGTAAAAGCATGTTTTAAAGAAGGTATTAATTCACCTATCATTTTATCACTACATGATCAAAGATTTAAAAATATTCAAAATAGTCATCTCAAAACCTTACAAAGAAACTTGATTTACAAAAAATTAAGCTTTGAATGCTACCCAAACTACTCAGTTACTTTGCAAAGTAAAAATATTATTGAAGATACTTTTAATTTACAATTTAAACTTTTAACATATATAGGATTACAATTAGAAAATGACTCATTATCCTTTTATTACAAATGGTTATACATTTTCTCTAAAACCAACTTCCCTATAAAAGAAGTAAAACAAACATGAAAAGGAACTGTAGACCCAATCTAAGCACCATTATTTTACTACCAATGCAAGAAGTAAGGTTACCTGCATTAACAGACTTTCAATTAATAGATGAAGGTGAAGCATCAAGTAGTTATGAAGCACCTAGACTTTCTTATACAGAAAAAGGAATGAGAATAGCTGATCAACGAACTTTATCAAAAAGTTTTAGCATGACCAGAATACCTAGATTCCAACCTAAAAGCATAACAATGACAAAAATTGATAATAGGACTTATAAAGTAAAGTTAGAATATTTTAATGGGCAAATTTGGATAGAAAACAAAATCTTAATTGACACAGGGGCATCTCAATGTCATTGTATACCCTTACCCATTTCAGTCATTTCTGCCACTGAATACAACTTTGTTATATATGATGGTAGAAGATCTACTCTTAATGAAAAATCCAAAATTATGATGAAAACCCCTACTTCTTTTCTATTAGAATGTGATTGTTACATTGATCATTCCATTAATAACGAATTTTATCATATCTCATTAAGAATGAATTTCCTAGACCAATTTACAACTTATGAAATTAAACCTACCCAAATTACTTTAGTTGATAAGCAAAGTATAACAATCCTTGATAGAATATGAAAGAACTTCACATTCCTATCCTTACATATATTGATGTAACAGTAAAAGACTTAGATATTACAACTATGGCTCTAATAGACACTGGATTAGAAGTAGCCTTTTTTTAGGACTTTCTATTACCAAAATGAGAAAAGTTTCCATCTAATATAAAAATTAAAATTAAAAGTGTTCACCCTACCACTACTTATTTAGAACTTTTACTAAGTAATGTGTCCATCATATTAGGAAATAAAATCATTAATATTCCTTTAGTATTGCAATACAATTCAGGATATGATATTCTATTAGGAAATGATTTTCTTAAACAATTTGCTAAATTTACCCAAGCTCCATACAGTGTGTATCTCACTATCAAATAAGGACATACTCTTAAAATTCCCACTCTAAACACCCTCATAGAGTACACGCGAAGCATGGTGGGTAGGAGTATGAAAAAATTGCACTCTCAACACAAATACAAAACCCAAGTTTCAAAGTAAATATAACTAAAAAAGAAGACTTGCTTAAAAAGTTAAAACAAATTTGTTCAGAAAATCCTTTATAAAATCTGAAAACCTGAACATCCTCGAGAAAAAATAGAGTTAACACAAGAAGTATATATTAAAGAAAAACCTATGCTTTACACACCAGAAGATATAAAAGAATTTTCTATACAAATTAACGTGTTATTGGAAAAAGGACTAACAAGACCAATAAAAGTAAGGTACTCATCTCCAGCCTTTATGGTAAGGAATGAAGCAGAAAAAAGAAGAAATAAAGCTAAAATAGTTATTAATTACAAAAACCTCAATCAATTTACAAAGACTGACAATTACTTTTTACCAAATAAAGAAGTTCTAATTAACCTTGTTAAAAATAGAAATATTTTTTGAAATTCGACTGTAAATTTAGATTTTTGCAAATAAAAATGGAAGAAGATAGCATCAAGTATACAAGATTTAGTACTCTACAAGGATTCTACGAATGGATTATAATGCTATTTGGACTAAAAATGCACTTAGAATATTTCAAAGAAGAATGAATGATGTTTTTAAACATCTTAATTCATGTCTAATCGTTTATGTTGATGGTATTTTAATCAACTCTAGAACCCTAGAGGAACATAGAGAACACTTGAAAACTTTTGCGGAAACTGCTATACTAGAAGGTATATATCTTAGCGAGAAGAAAACTACTATAAACAAGAAAAATTTAAATTTTTAG
The DNA here is from genome assembly GCA_002740545.1 of Lophocereus schottii. Lineage (NCBI taxonomy): Eukaryota > Viridiplantae > Streptophyta > Magnoliopsida > Caryophyllales > Cactaceae > Lophocereus > Lophocereus schottii. The sequence goes on along the minus strand of NCQV01058675.1, from coordinate 23,365 downwards.
GATTCGAACTAGGATAAAACGGTATCTCTTTACAAACTCATATTTCAAGAAAAATCACAAAATACTCAAATGAGTTAAGAATGAAAAAATAGATCCATGGATTTTTAGGATTATTGAATTATGCTAGCTCGTACATATCAAACTTAGCAAAGAAAAAGAAAGACCTACAAAGCCTATTAAGAAAAAATATTGCTAAAGGATGGAGTGATCATCACACCCAAATTGTCAAAAATCTTAAAGAAGAATACAAAAATCTACGAGAATTAAGATTACCAGAACCACAAGATAACTTAATAATGCAAACAGACACCTCTAACAAAGTATGGAAAGCTATATTCAAAACTGATCTCAATGAAATATGCAGATGTCATAGTAGAATGTTTTCTCCAATGGAAGAAAACTACAACACTATAGAAAAAGAAATATTAGCAACAATTAGAGGAATCAAAAAATGGAGAATATTTCTTTTACCTAAACTATTTAAGGTGTTAACTGATAATAAAGCAGCAACTACATTTGTTAAACAAATCTTAGACGGTGACCCTCACATGTGCAAACTTCATAGATGGCAAACTTTCTTGTCTAAATTTAACGCTGTCTATGAGCATATTGCAGGAAATAATAACTTTCTTGCAAATAATCTCACAAGAGAATCAGGATATCTCAACAATAACGACTCCAGACAAGCTTAAGGAACTGGAAGACATTGCCATCGACTTCAACGAATATCTTGAAACTGTCCCAACATGACTTGAGCAACTCGAAACTGGTGCCCAAACTATAGTTGATAATCTTCGAATAGAAATTAACGAACTCTCTATAGGAACTTTCGATATCATCGGAGATATGAAGAAAGATCTAGAACAAGGAAGAACTGCTGTAGCAGAGATGTTAAAATCTATTAGCTCTCTCAAACCAATTTTTTTTCAACTTTATCAACTATATCAACTACTAGTCTAGCGAAGCCACAAACTTCGCTAACTACCCAAACTACAGATCCTAGGTCAACCTCTCTATTTCTCGAAAAATAGAAGGAAAGCTAGAACTAAAGGCAATACTACTATAAAAAAGAACTATAAATCTAACTACTCAAATTAAAAAGTTTGTTCCTTTTGATATTTGTGGCCCTTTTATTACGGGATATTGCAGGACAACTCAATTTGTTTACTGAAAACTTCATGAAGCTCCATAAATTTTTCACAGTGGAGGAAAATATCTATTTGCAAGACTTATAGCCTGCACATACTGAAATCCTGAAACCATCTATCAATTTTATGAATTTGGATACCTTAATCTAGTTTATCCAGATCTAAAACTCACAAAATTTTCCAATTTTCCATCTAAAATTATTGAAGTCTTGAAAACGTTCAAAGAAGGACCTATTTCTGCTAAGCACTCTGAACTCAATATTGGAGCCCCCAAAAAATTTAATGAGTCATGTATAAATTATAGAAGAGCTAACAGAGCCCTTGTAATTAAATGTCAAGGTGACAGACTATATGCCTGTGGACTTAAAAGTGTGCTTAGAAGAGCTGATTATATCTTAATAACTGAAGAAGGATGAAGGAAGGAAGTTATGATGATGAACAGTTGAAATTTCTCTTCCTACTTGAACCAGAAAATTTTCAAAGATCTCCAGCAGTTAAAAGTAAGTTCTCTGAATTAGTCAAAAAAGAAGAAGAAAAGCAAGGTCTACTATGAATGACCAAGATTTTGCCAACAACAGGCTAGATGTAAGACCAAGATCCTACTGACACTATCAAACGAACTATGATCTCGACACAAGTCACTATCAACTTTATCTTATCAATTAAATAAGGATAGCCAGACTACTACTTACAGGCTACAATGGTACAACCACAAAAACAATAAGAAAGTAAAGATGGTGGACCCACAACATGCATTAATACAAGTTTATGACCATCCACAATGATTCTGAGCTTATCCACATTATATTTTGATGCTATGATGTAAGTGCTTATGTAAGCATATCCTTTAAATTCTATAAAAGGATGTAAACTCTACGAAGAAAGGCAGAGGCATTTGTGCGAAGAATAGATCACCCAAAGAGTTATCTGCTATCTATAATGTTCTAATTTCCCTTTTCTGGGAAACCAAGTAATAAAAATAATTATTTTTAGAAATCTCTCGAATCTATACCTCTATTCTATCAAAATTCTTGAAAGGTTAGAAATAGTTTGTAAGTCGAAGTAAGTCCAGTCTTGTTGATAGTTTGATTTATTACTTTGAGAGTATCATTTCTGAAAAAATTGAAACAGTGTTATCTGTTCGTTGTTTCAATAACGTTCTCTAATTAAAGAGTTTTAAACTGTTTTCTGCAAAAAGTTACCAAACCTTTGTCTTAATGGTATCAGAGCTTACCGACTAAATGAGCCATACCCATAAAATTCAATACATATTTTTATTTGCAACTTAATTAGAAGCGAAGAAGCATGCATACCTCTAATGAATTAGCATTTAATATTGCAACCCTACGTAATTAATGCTTCCTAAAAACATTATTTAACTAGAAACTTGTCTCCTATGAGATATCACTTGTCTAATAAAATTAAAATATGAGTTATCCAAAACTAAACTACGATATAATTCTAAGTAAATCGAGAAAATGATTAGCTAGCTGGCCAATGTTTTAATTTACCTGACTTAAAATGCTGTACACAAGATCAAGCTTTGGATTATTTAAGATCTTTCGATTGTACTACTAGAAGTGTATGTCAAAACTTGTTAAATCACTATAAAGCTAGGAAAAATTATCTTTGGATTCTTCTAGGAAGTGTACACCCAATCACTATAAACTTAATTTAATGTAACATAGCTTTATTAGAATTAACCTTTAAATATACTGTATGGTATCAGTCAAACAAATCGCTAAATGAATCACAAATAACTTATTACACGGATGAAGAAGAATAATAGAAAAATAAAATATTCAAAGAAAAAAGAAATTAAAAATATTATATCCAAAGGGCATTTCCGTAAACTTAAAAAGGACAGTTTAGTAAAATCGCATAATAAAACAAAAAATTATGTCACTATCACCAACCCGTTTGACACCACTAATATTCCCACTTTGACTCGGTGCAATTAGGCGACTATATGGCCATGTTTAGTAGCATAAACTATTTCATAAAAAAGAACTATTTGGGGAGACTTAGTTGTTTGACTTGAGAGTTATTTGGAGAGATTTTAATTGTTTTAACCATGGTAAATAGCTATTGAAAGAGTTGTTTTGCCCAAAATAGCTATTTTTCAAACAGCTATTCTTATTGGATACCAATGGAGATAATATTGAAATTAACAATGATGTTAATAGTAGGAGTGATGAATATAGTGAAAATGGTGATAATAGTGTTGATGATGGGTATGATGCTATATGACTTATTCGCTTAGTCATGTTGTTGATTAGTTTTTAGAACATATAAAGGAATCCTTGTATGACTCCATTTATGATAAGAGAAACATGGATGAATGAATTATTGTATGATCATGAGGAACGGTGTTTTAACATGTTTAGAATGAATAAGTGCACTTTCCGTCAGTTACATATGAATTTGGAAAACAAATATGAGTTACAACCTTCAGCAAAGATGTCAATTTTGGAGAAATGGGCTTGTTTGCATATGTTCCCAGCAGAGATGGGTTGAATAGATATGCAGAAGAGTCTTTCCAACATTCTCGTGAAACGATTAGTGAAGTTTTCAAAGAAGTTTTGGATGCAATGCATGACTTTTGTAAGGATATGCTGACGTCTAAAGATTCCAGGTTCAGGGACATTTCACTAAAAATTACAAATGATAGTATTGATGATCCTTATTTTAAGGTAAGCTTATGTTTTACTTATATCTTTCGAGTTTGCATTAAATAATATATGACACTAATTTATAAATATTTCATATTAAGATTGCACTGGAGCTTTGAATGGAACAAAAGTGGCTGTTCCCGTTCCTGGACGAGACCAAATGCATTATAGACGATGAAAAGGGACACCAACTATTAATGTATCAGCAGTGTGTGATTTCAATTTAGAATTCATATATGTTCTCACCAGTTGGGAGGGATCAGCCCATGATGCACACATCTTGGCATCCACAATGGATAGTCCAAGACTCAAATTTCCAATGCTAGCTCAAGGTAACAGTTTTCATTTTTTTTTGTATATTTTTCCCCTTCGCTTATATAATAAAATTTATTTTAGTAACATATTTAATTTTTATATAGGAAAATATTATTCGGTGGATAAAGATTATCCAAATCAACAAGGAATCTTAACACCATATTCAAAGATAGGATATCATCAATTGGGGTTCCTTTGCATAGTTCCTCAGGGGTATAAGAAAAGCTTCCATCGATCCCATTCTTCTTTAAGAAGTTGCATAGATAAGGGGGATTTTGCATTCTGAAGGCTCAATAAAAAATATTGCATGATATGCTTGATATTCGATCAAAGATCAAAATTGAAGCATATTGGCAACATTTGCGCTGCAGATTATGTAAAAAGGGGCATAGTTCGTGATCCAACCTTTAAAATTATAGATGAAGACCCAAAGTTTTTTCCCTCCTGATTCACTTCCAGATGTTACAGGCAATCACTTAGAAGGAAGTGCTAAAAGATCAAGAGTACAGGAAATGACAACTATTTGTGACATTCCTCCAAGTTTGGTGGCAGTTAAACGACGTAGAGTAATATAAACTAATATTTCTAACTTATTTGCTTGAGAGTTTCTTTTTTGTAGTTGAATATAATTTCCGACGTTTGATACTTATGCTTCATATTAATTAGTTGTCTTTTTCCCACACCCGTTTGGTTGTTTGGACCATGAACTTTGGGTTGCTGCAAGTTATTAGTGACGTTTTGTATATTATGTTTTATTTGAGCTAATTCAATTAAGATCAAATCATCTGAAGTTCATGCACCTTTCAATTCAATTATAGACATAGGTTCATATAAATTTAAATTCATAAAAAGTTTATAATAATAACAAAATAAGGTGAAGATGTAGGCATCACATAAGTAGATAAAAACTAAAAATAAAAGAAAATAACAAATGAACACAAATTATCTAAAATTAGTAAGAAAATAAAATTCCAAGGATGAAATTAATTTGTATGTATGATATAAACTTATTTTTATAACCAAATAAGATGAAATCTATTCAATTGAAAAGTATCTCAGAGAAAGAGTACCAAGGGAATTTTCCCAAACAGGTTTTTCAGTACCAAACATTTTTTCTAGAAACAATTAAAGCAAATAACTACCTCAAACATCTAATAACTAATAATTAATTGTCAAATATGGTCAAAATCTCTCCCTTCAAAAAATAAAAAGTAAAAAGTCACTCCTTCCTATACAACAAGCATTGTATGTAATCCCCCCAACTTGCAAATCCGTGGCTATGTTTTGGAAGTCAAAATAGCTAACTGTTTGCTGATGTATAACAACAACACCACCACCTCCTCCCATTGTGGGTCCTGCTATTGCGGGGTCTGGGGAGATCTAGGTGTAGACAATCTTACCTCTATCAGCATCCTTATTTGTAGAGAGGCTGAATCCAAGAGACCCACAAAACAAGATTTTGTGAAAACATTTTATAGAAGAAGGATTTCCTGAAAACATTTAATGGGGAAAAACTAAGGATACACAACAACGAATGAAGTAAGAAATACTAATAAATCAGTTGCCCTTGACTATGTAAACATAAGTACAATATAAGTACAACATAGTAGCGTAAGGTACTATACCTTTACAAACAGAGGTTGACAAACAGAGGGGCTGTTTGCTGACGTACGATTTAAACAAATCTTTTATGCGATTGTGATTTCACCAGTTGAAAAAGTTCATGAACGTGGAGGTATACTCTAGTACACTTATTTTCCCTTATTACAGCTTCATAAATTTATCACCTTGGCCTTTTAGAGAATAGAGGATAAAAAGTGGTTTTTAAGTCGTTCCTTGAACTTCTTTCATCCAAACCCAGGCTCGGACAATTTTTCCCTGACAGTAGCCCACCAAAGGTCAGCTTCATACTTCAGGTGAACCCAAAAATCTTACCCTCCATTCTATAGGGCATTGTGAGGCGCTAAACAGCTTCTCCATGTCTCGAATATAGTGCTAGAATGCCTTAGGGTCAGACACACTGTTGTAAACAGAAGAATTATGGCTAGCAAGCCTGTTGATCATGTAGGAATTGTGCTCCACCATCTTCTTTCTTTTATTTTGGCCACCTTCTAGAGTTGTTTGTTTCTATTGTTGGATCTGCTTTCTTATTTCTGTAGAAGCTCCAGAAGCACCAGGCTGGTGACATCCGGCGGATTGGTGGATTCGTCTCATTAACACTATTCGGAGTTTTGTCCCTATGTTTAGGTTGAAGGGCTTGTAACCTTTCCCTTAACCTAGCCATGGTGGTTTCCAAGTTACTTTGAGGTCTTGGGTTTGGTTGAGGCCCAATTTGGGATCTCCATTATTTTCCACCATCCTGATTATAAATGGGCTAATCAAGTTTAGTCTCTTTTCTAATAGTTGTTATCCTATGTTTTACAGCACAGCAATCCACATTTGGTCACACAACCATCATTAAACAAGCGTACAATAGACATGCATAATAATAGCAGTCAGGATCATCTTATAATAGGAAAGTTAGTCTAAACTCCGACAAAGTTGAGTTCTGATAATAGAGAACCACATTTCTCATCTATAGTTTATTAATGCCACCACTTTGTATTTTAAAGTTAGATACATAATTCTTAAAGTATCAGATATACAAAGCACATTTATGCACACTTAATGAGAAAGTTAAATGCATACTGTCTAGAAATAGCAAATGTTTCTCATGCGATTCTTTCCATAGCATGAGTGTTCATAGCTGCCTCAGTTTTAGACTAAGCTGACTAGGGAACATGCAATCTCTAGAAATCGAATATATTAATTTAAGTGACAGCTACTAATAAGAAGCATCTAGTGGACACATTCTCTGTCACATCCTACCACACTTTCCCTGCTTCCAAAGACTGATCACGAGTCCAGATTTAGGTTCTTCCTCAAGCTCTTCATCTAGGTCTTCTTCTTCAAGGTCCTTATTCTCTATCGGCTCTTCTTTAGGATATTCTTCTACCATTGACTCTTCTTCAAGGTCCTTTTTTGGATCTTCAATGAGCTCCTTAAGTGGATCTTCCTCCATGTCTCCTAATTAAGAGATCATCCTTTGGTTCCTCAGTGGTGTTGAAGATGGTACTACATCCTTAATATTTGGTCCTTCTAGTTCTTTAGGGTACTTCTTCAAAGGTTGAAGTTCCTATGTTACATTGTTATGTTCCTTTAAAGGTTCAAGTTCTTCTATTGCATTATTGGGCTCCTTAGTGTAGAATTGTCGGTGTCATCCTCATCTAAGGGTGGCGGAGGCTTGTCCTAGCTTGCAGGTGTAGAGGTTGGTCACACGTGCCTTCATCCTCTAAATGCTCAATCAATTCTATAAACTCCATAACAATTGATTGCCAGTGACACCAACAACACCTTTTCCAGTTATGAAACTCTCAAACCTCATGATGTGGTTCATTGACTTGATAATGCCACTTTGTGTCTTTTCGAAGGGTCCAAAAAAGGTGCCTAAATATCCCCAAATCTTAAAGAACTATTAGGTGCATCATCCATATATCTATATCTATAAACTTGACAAAATGCTCGACCATGTAAACTCCAGGTTTCTTGGCTATCTTTTTATGGAAACATCGACCCCCCATGCAATGACAATGTTGCATACCATTCATTTTGAGCACAAGAAATCACAAAGTAAGGCATATAGACCCTAAGTTAATGCATGCAACCCTTTACCCATTCCTACATCATTCTTATTGAAGTTCGTAAGTCTATAAATTTTAAACTTTTATTTGGGATATGACATCCTGAAGTGGGTTGTTATATCGATAAACATGGGTTCTGATACCAATTGTAATGCCCCAAAATTCTTTTTTTTGTGGGTCTTGGATCCTCCATTTCACTCAAATCGGCCCATTGTTATCCCAATAAGAGGTAGAGTTCTCCCATCACAGATTTTCTCCATTCATAATACTCAAACCCAATACCTTACTTAAGGGGATCAAATGCCAAACTATTTGAACCTACCTATATTAGTAATTTATTAAATTATTAACATTTAATCTAAAGTGGTAGTAGATAACCTGCGAGGCGTTCATGACATATTTAATGTGGGGAAAAAGGGTAAGTATCATAAAATCCAACATAATTACCTTTATTAGTAAATTCAAACTAAGAGTCAAAGTCAATGCTTAAAAACAGGAGTCAACAGTACTCAAAAAACAAGGAAAAGTAATTTGAAGTGTAAAATTTCTTAGGTAATATGCATTGAGCGGCCTCGCTTCTAGACTTGAGTCTTGTCCCCATGTTCACAAGCATAGGGTTGTCAAACAGGTCAGGTCGGGTTGAGTTCGTATTCATGTTTGTGTCTAGGTTGAGAAATCCTTGATTTGAACCTAACCCGTTTACTAAATAGGTTGAAAACCTTGAGTTGTACGTGTTTATTTTTTAAACAGATTGACATGAAATTTATCCATTAATCCGTTTAATATAAATAGGTTAGGTTCAGGTTATCCGGTTACCTGTTTATCCGCTTAATATTTTTACTAAATTATGATTATCGAGCACTATAAATTAATCTTTTGAGTTCAATATATCATCATAGTATAACCATTGTTCATGATCTACAAGAACTATAATCCGAAAACAAAGATCAATTTGATTAAACTTCACATTTTCACAGTTTCTCCCAAAAAATACATGGTAAAATTGGATAAATGAGTCAACCCATCTAACTCATTTAATTACACCAGTTAAATAGATATTTTTTTTTGGTGTCAAAATTATCAGCCTGAACCTAACCCAATCAATTGAATGGGTTAAACGTGTCGGCCTATTTAATTAAATGGGTTGAAAATCTTTACCCAACCCCATTTGATTTTGTATTCGATTCAGATTGGTAATTGTGTTGGGTCAACTTTTGGCAGCCCTACATGAGCATCACGTAAAAAAAAAGCATTTAGAAAAGTGAGATGAAACCCAATAACAACCACCTGATGTTTGGGCGAAGTAGTACTAGGAGAGATGACCTTCTGGGAAGTCCTTGTGTTGTGCATTGTAATAACCCGAGTGTGGCTTAAAAGGATTAAAGTGACTATTTATATCACCAAAGGTGCATCTTCCTTGTTAGGAGGCCCACTCTTAAGAACTCCACCATTAAGCATGCTTGCTGTGGAGCAATCTTATGATGGGTGACCTTCTATGAAGTTTCCCAAGCAGCATATGAGTGAGGACGAAGTACGTCGGAAAGGCTTGTGGTAATTTGTGGGGTCATTCGATGATCGTAAAAGCAAGTTCCTGGTAACTGTTCCCGGCCTGGGAGAGGGTCGGGCCGTTACATTATTTTTCTTTAATTTTCTACCCTTAACAGTTATTGTTTTTTATTATAACAAATCATTTAGAGAGATGTTATATAATTATTGTATCCCTCTATAAATTAGACGATTGTACTTGTTCTTTCCCAAATGCATTCCCATAAAACAACATCATGTACAACTTATAAATGGAACAATTTTAGAAAATGGGCATGAAGTAACTATTTATTCTTAAGAAAATTAATTTAGAATAAGATAAGTATTAAAAATGTGCAAGTCATATCATTATATTCGTTGTGAATGAGTACGTCCCAACACATTCTAAATAATATTACCCTATAATAATCTAAAATTTTGATGTTATAATTAATAGATAGTTGTAACATGTCGTGCGTATATAATACTCTTTCGTTTGGTTTCCTTCTAATTAGTCTCAAATTTGTCGTCAGTGTTAGGCAACGGACAAACTTGTATTCGTATTAGGATCGACCCACTAATAAAGCATACCTGATTAGGAAATCATCTATTAATTAGCAAAATATCAAATTATTAAATGGGTTACTAATGGATCGAGCCGCTCCTACCCATTAAGATGCTTTAAATGGCCGACCCATGAATGACCTGACCCATAATTAATATTTTAATGTGCGAACCAACCCATCTAAACATGACTCATTGTCCACTCGTGCATGACATTTATATATTATATTGAAAAGTTTGAATGTCTTTTACATTCTTTTAAAAATTACAATTACAATGCTTGTTCATTAAATATAGACAATTTTAAGTAATAAATTTGCAGGGACTTGATTTTGACAAAAAAAGAAATAATTTGCTAGAAAGGCATTCCAAACNCGTTGGGTTA
>NCQV01058672.1:8459-20713 GCA_002740545.1 Lophocereus schottii | reverse complement strand
AAATTCCACTTGGGAGATCCTATATGGTGGCTTCAAAATAGGGCACGCTCCTGGTTCCAACTCTATTTCAACGTCAATTTCTCTTTTGGGTGGTAGACAAGAGATTTCTTCTAGGAACACATCTAGAAATTCTCTGATCACCGGAATGTCCTCAATTTCCTTTTTCCTATCTTTCATAACAAAACACAAGTACGCCTCATGCCTAACTAATTTCCTGGTTGCCATCAAGGATATTATCGTTCCTTGCTACTATTGTTTCCGCAAAAGCACATATTTCCTCCCACTTTCACTTTTAAGGATATTCTTTACTTTAATCAATCTTTGCTCCATGCCTTGACAATCAATCCATTTTCAAAATTATATCGAATTCCGATGGACCTAACTGTATCAAATCTCTCTCAAATTCATCTTGATTTTGCATCACTAGGCAATTCTTATACATAACACCACTTTTTATTCTTTTTTTTCTATGGTCAAATTTATATCCAAATCTGCAACATATTTATATGATTCCATCCCTATCAGAGATACAGCTTTTGATGAAATAAATGATTGTGCAGCTCCCAAATCAAATAAACTACAAGGGGTGTTGAATTAAAGTAAGCATACCGGTCACAACTGTTCCTGAGTTTCGGCCTGCTTCATGTTGATCTCATAAACTCTGTCCACCTGGTGACTGGTCGCAGGGGCGGGGGCCTTACTGTCCTTAGGATCATTACCCGGCTAGATAAGTCTAGCAATTGACAATCAAATGATATGGATCTCCACATTCCGAGGTGTTGTGGTTCGTACAACCACAATTTGTGCAATGCTGCCTAGTGGGAGCTGAGCATTTGGGTTTTGGTCTTATGTTGGTATGTTGCTTATTAGGAAGTCCCTTAACCTGAGTGTCTTTCCAATTCCACCCTTTTCCTAGAGTTGGCCTGGTTGGCTATCTCAACTCATTTTTCACCCATTTGATTTCCGCCGCACGCTCATACAATTCCTAACTGGTTTCTACAGGTTGTCCTGCTAACTGGCTCCTAATATAAGGCGCTAGGCCTTCCTCAATTCTTACCACCCTTATTTGATCTGTGGCTACATACTCTAAGGAAAACCTTGAGAATTCAGCAAAGCGGCTTGCATACTCAATTACTGACAGGTTATCTTGCTTTAGGGTGAAGAACCCCCCTATTTTTGCTTTTACAAGTGCATCGGATAGAACTTTTCTCACAATGCCTCACTGACCATACACCAAGTGGTCTTAGAACTCTGAAAGGTGGACTTAACCGTTCTCCAGCAAATGTCAACCTACCCAACAAGATAAAAACCACAATAGACACACATCCATTGTTAGGATTTCTACAACATCAAATATATGTTTCATCTGTGTGATCCATTCTTTCAGTAAAACTAGGTCTTCTTTGCCATCATATGTTTTTGGATTCCATTTTGTGACCCAATCAAAGAACTTATTTTCTTTTTTGTCCTTATCGGATGAAGAACCCTTAAGCTTCTTTGTTACTTCAGCTATGATCTTTGCCATCAGTCATCTAATAGTCCCTTTTGGCCCTTAATGTTCTCAGCATTTGGGGGTACACTAACAGCTTCCTAACTTCTTTAAGAGGTCACGACCGGGGAATTTTGATTGGCTTAGTGGGCTAACACAGATTTTGTGTTGTTCTCTTGCGGATTGTTTTTCATAACATTGTCATTTGGTTCCACCATTTTGTCAAACCTATATGCAACATATTAACTCTCACTTATTCGTATCCCTTATGGTTACATGTTCATGCTTTCTCTTCATCATTATTTGTTCATATGGTACTCTTCTCTTATGACCATGATTTGCTACTTTTGCTGTTCATGCTGGCAGTCAAGTGCTACCAGTTAAGCCTTATTGTTTTATTCTTCTGGATTCCATTGTTGGCAATTTTATTGATAAGTAATTTAACAATTCCACTACTTATGCACATAAAACTTATGTGCATTCATAACATATGTTACATTAATCCAGTATCACTATTAACTTTGTATCTCCCCTAGGGATCAGCTCCTTGTTTGCTAATTCAGCTCCTCTACAACCTTCTTACATATCCACTTATTGACCTCACATATTTGCACCTTTTTACATATCAATAAATCACTTCCTAATTTAGCTCTTCTGCAACCTTCTATATCCTTCTACGTCCAACTCCTTCTCTTACCTTCTCTTCTTGTTCCATCCCCTGGTCTTGTAGTATGGGTCATTCTTATTACTAGTTTCAGCTCCAGAGCTCCAAGACTCTTCCTTAGTCTCATCAAAGCTTATTTATATCACCTTAAGGGACTCAAAATTGTTGATGACACTCACTACGCTACTTGAATCACTAAAATCACCGTCATTCCCTCCTCCCTAGATATCATACCCAATTCCCTCGATCCAGCTATCAGACATGTCGATCTCATATCCGTCTATATCAATTGGTAACTCTAGAGCGAGCGGGGGCAAAGGAAAAGGGTCTTCTTCCTGGGCAGGTTCTACGGCAAGTGGGGGACCTTGGGGGCTTCTCAGGGCATACCACTTCAAAAGGATTCCATCCTGCCAGCTATCTGTATGCATTTTATAGAGTCTTGCACCTGTTCGTCAACCCTGGAGCTTACTCATTTTTTTCCTTACAGAGCCAAACCTTTCTTATGAATTTTATCTCCGTTACCTAAACATACCTAAAACTTTAACAATCTAGACCCCAAATCACAACATTAATCTGGTCATGTAGACACGAGTTTACTCTGATACCACTTCTATAATGTCCAAGCTTAATCACCTTCTAAATGCCTTTATTAATAAGCATTATATGTCAGCCGAATGCGCTATCAAGTTAGGGCATTACCGCCATCCCATAGGGACATGCACATAAAGATATAGAGCCAACCAGATAAGTAACATCTGCTAGTTACAATAATTGCACCAAATAAGGTCTAAGATTGTTATTAAGATTTCTTCCACCACAATTTGCTGCAATCATACCTTTTCACCCACATTATGACTTTTGCTAATTACTTGTCAATTCTTTTCATACATGAATTAATTGTATTCACCCCTGATAATCACATAATCAAAATATAACAATTCATCCCAACATTCACATAAATAATCATTAACATATGAAGTTGAACATAATGGAAGGGCAAAATTTAATTACCTTCCGGGAGACTAAAGGTGGAGATGAGTGCAACCAAGGGGTGTGAAAAGGAGGAGACAGTGGGACCAAGCTGAACAGGCAGGTGGCGAGGGCCGACGGTGGCCAGCGAATGCTATTGGTCAAGGGGATGTCACATATGGGATAGGGACGAGGGAGGGTCTCTCTTGGGTGGCTTATTTCCAAAACCCACATGCCATTAAATAGCCCCCCCAAAAGATTAGTAAGGCTCTTCTTTGTTTTCTCCTTGTTTGGATAATTACCTTGTTATATCATAATTAATATGCGAGCTTATCTCAAAATCTTTTCCTTTTTTCTCATTTTTTGGATAATTACAACGCCATATTAACATTAAATGCAACCTTATCTCTATCTTTTCCCTTTCCACATGGCCCAAGATTGGCCATACATTTGGTCAGTCGTGATTCGATAATTTTATTTCTTTTCTTAATTATTAAGAAATTGCTATGGTTCTGTAAATTGCCGACCTCGCTCGGGTACAGACGCATATGTACGATAAATTGTGCACTTTTACATAATTATATGAGACTTTATATGGTTTGGAGAAAATTTCGCATTAAAGCAATTTGTCAATGAAACATTCCTTTGTTTATCAATTAGTCATAACTATGTGACTAATGCAAGAATTGAAAGCAATTAAATATGATTAAGTGACATGGTATTACAATCCTGTGCTTCGCACGGGTTTTTATTAATATTTATTTAATAATAATGAAATAAAAATAGTTCATTATTGCTGAAATCTAAGATGTACTATGATACACAACAATTATAGATACAAATAAAATTTTAAATTATAAATAAAATGATAATAATTTATCATTTTTCACATCATATTTTTGATATTTATAGTTCATGATTTCAATATTAGATTTTGCATAAATTCTAAGAAAAATACTACCATAAAAACGAACCTATAATTTATATATATTTGGGTTAAATAGAAAAGTGAATTTATGACTTTCATTTTGGTCATATGACTCATGTATGTGTACTGGCTAAAAAATAATCATACAAGTTATTAATACTTGAGTGTTTTATATCATTTTATGCTAAAGACATTTTTTACTTTTCAAAACTATTTATACTAAATTTAAGATTAAAACTAAATTTTAGCATTAAAATTGTGCATTAAATTCTTATTATTGTGACACTTGGGATTAAAGAAAAAAAATTTAAAAAAGAAGATAGCGAATGATAATATGACATTTGTCAATCGGTATTACCCATTCATACCATTCACCATTATATTATACATATGATAATTGAAATTTTTCTATGCTAATGGCTCCCTTTGCATATCTAGTTCAACACACAAACAGTGCATTTGTAATTCAAAATTTTTCCTTATGCTGCGGGTTATTGCCTTTGCATAGCCTGTTCAACATAAAAATAAAGTACAAAAGTTGTGTAAGATTCTTGTGATTTGCTAGCATTCCCTTTGCATCCTCCTTAATTAGGGTGCTTAGTTGAGAGCATTATAATGTTGGGTGATGGCATCCCAAGGCCATCATCATGTGTGTTGCAAAATATTAACTTTTTGGTACCTTCAGGTTTAGTAAATTAATATTTTGACCTCGCATTTTGGTATTAATTTTATAGTACACTACTTGAGGATATAGTGCTCCCTCCATACTCTAAAACTTGTCAAATTTCCTTTATAAATGTTTCCATTGATGACAAAGTTACTTTGATATGTCCAAATATTAATCTCGCATCTTAAAAAATAGATATGGAATATTACATTAAATGATGTTCTGTGAAAATTTTTCCTTTCCCAAAGCTCGACAACTTTATGACAATAATTTGTTCATTTAATTTTCTTGGTTTTGCAACATTGAATGCAAACATATCACTTTATTTTTCAGACATTTTCAAACTTAACCTTCCTCCCCTTCCCAAACTTCCTTCTATCCCTTCCTCTCCCTTGTCTTCTACTACACCCCAAACCCCGTCCCCTAATTTATAATGAGGTCATCAATGACCACCCTCCAGCTCCTCTTCTCCCATTGCCTCTCTCCTGTCCTAGTTCCCCCCATCCCCCCAACTACCGATCTTCATACTGAGTCATGTACTTAAACCAGGAAAATCATTAAACATCAAATTGGATTCAATCATTAGCTTGGTCTTGGCATTCGATAGATAGAATAGACATGCGCGTACGAGTGCGCTTAGATAGAGAGAGGAAAGACTGGAAACGAGACAAAGATAAAGGGAATGTATGGTTTATACTGAAAATATGACAATAATGCGAAACTTAAGATTCCTTATTTCTTCTTACCTAATAATCACTCCATTGGTAGTCAATAACAATTAGCTAAATGTCATGTGTATTATTTTGTGAATTAGTTATGCTAATCAAAAACTGTTGTGGCAGGTTTAGATGCCTCTTTTTGCCCCTTAATACGTTTACTTGAGTTTTGGAATCCCTGAATCTTTTTACATGTGTTTAACTCTAGTTGTGATTGTACCATTTTGATTAATGAATTTGAATTCATCCACCGCCTCATATTCAATAATCAACTTGAGAATGATGAATGTGGGATTGTCTTGCCATTTTTTATATTGGGGGTTTTGGGATAGAGGACGCAAAGTTAAGAGAAAGCGAAAGGGGAGAAATTGAACTGGCAAAGCCTCAATCATGCTGTTGGGAGCATGTGTCCTAGGCGGCATGTAACGAAGTATATAATTGAAATTGTTACATGACAAATACACATAGAAATAACATATCTTATGAAACATGAGAACTAAGCATATATAATGCTTTGCATCAAAGGGATGGTTGCTCCAAGCTATGTTACATGGACTCGGGTATGAGGTGTCGGAAACGGGTACGGATCCGAGTGTCCAAGTCGTCAAAGCTCTAACTTTAGGACACAGGGACACCGTTCAAAATTTGGACACGGATATGAGGACTCATAATTTTATATATGGAAGTTGCAATTTCAAGTTAATCTTCTTAGAATATTCCAATAGTCACAAGGTTGTCAACTTGCAAACGGTTGAACAATAAAGATCCATTAAAATAATAATGAATTAAGAAAGAAAAAGACCAGATCTTTCTATTTTTTTCCACCCTTGCTGTTTTACAGTTTGTATAAGGGTCTGACAAGGATCCCATGTCCTATCCATCAAGTGTCGTGTCCGACACGGGTACGGCGAGGCAAGATGAAGAGTCCGGGTATCATAGCCGCCAAGCATGCTGTTGCCTTTCATTTACAATGATAGGACTACTAAACTCAACTATAGGAGACCAGGCGGCGATCAAATGGTAGGATCTTTGTTAGGTTTAGGTTTATTGTCCATTTTGCAAATAAAGTAAATTAAGAAGTAAGTGAGCTAAGAATTGGCTCTTTATTCTCCATCCAAAGTTTTTGACCAGAAATGTTACTCATCTCAACTAATAGACATATAACCTCAAGGTAGTAAAAGATTGATGTATACGAGAGTGTAGATTGTTTTGTGCTTTAGTCACTCAAACTAAAAGCAAGAATAATAAAGCTAAGAAATCCATGGCTTACAGCAACTAGCTTCACAAACGCCTGTACATATCCATATAGTACCCAGAAAGGGTTTGCATAGTAATCAAGGTAAAATTGAAAATCCAAAAGGAAAGGTCAAAACACTTACGGAATTCCATAAATCATTCAACATAATACAAAAAAAGAATAGTCATTTTAAGATATTTCTGACAAAGGAAAAAGTAAACGGGACATGAGAAGTAAACCAGATACAATTACCTCTTCAGGAGTCCATTGGCCCCTTGTTGACCGCCTTGTGGGCCCAGTGGTCCTCCTAGCATACGAGAAAGTTATTTAGCTTAACAGCTTCTACATGACACAATGGAGAACATTTTTATAAAAAGAAACACTATAAGATAAGAAATGATAGATTCAAATATTGAACTTCAAGGAGCTTGTATAATGTGCTCAAAATATTACAAAGGGGTTTATGGAGCATGAATGATTTAGAAAGAATACCCATGCATAGGTCGGCCTTGAGGGAAAGCATTGGAGTGATTGCTTGCTCCATTTGGAGGTGGAGGAGCTAATGAACGCACTGGTGGAAGTGATGCAGCTATTTTCCTGTCACTTTCCATGGTTCTTTGACCAATAGGAAGCATATCCCTGTATCACAATTCTCTCCACGCAATGTTCCCCAAGGCATTATCAAACCTTTAGAAGGGCAGGAGCTTCCTTTGTACAAAACGAACCTACAGGATTAACAAGGAACACAAGAACAGAATCAGGAAGGGAGGAAAATTCAAATCAACACTGAATTGAAAATTGGCTGCCATTTTGAAGGATTGTATGATCTATGTTAGCTGCTAAAACAAATTGAACAAAGGATCGTCACTGTGTGTAAGTTTTGTGAGCTTTCCCATGCTGAAGTTTTAATGAAAGGCCGTTGACGGTATAGGCACACCAAATTATACCATCAATAGCCAGAACGTAAATATAATTCTAGCATTACCTAAAACCCTAATTTAGCACATATTCTTTATGCTACTTTTGACCCAATCATCAATTAGATTTATGACTCTAACGGGATATCCAAAAACGTAAATTTCGCATGGTTTGGGGAACAAAGGGACAGTAATAGAAGCTCAACCACACACATTTAGGATGCCTTGTTTCAAACAGATGGAAAAAGTTGTCGATCACTGAACTTCCTATCTGATAAATTCAATCAGCAATGTCCGGGTGGTTTAAAAAAACAAAGGTCTTATATGTTTAATCAAAAATTGGGAGGGGGGGGGGAGGAACTGACACAGTTACACAGCCCAGGAATCCCTAAACCCTAGATCGATGAAACCCAGTACAATTCCAATGTTTACGCTTCGAATGACGGGTCGCAATTCGAAGAACAAACAAAGCATGATCAAATGTCGACAACAATCGCAAACGTACACAACAAAATCAGAGAGAGAAAGAGAGACAGAATACCAAAATCAGCTTGAGACTTCCTAAAATTGATGATCGGAGAGGGTTCCAATTAGCAATAAATTGAAAGGGCATTGCAGATCGTTATTCAAATAGATTGAAAGATCGCCAATGCACGTCAAACGATGGTGGAATGAGGAGAGAGAAAGAGGGGTAGAGAGACTGAGAGAGTGTTTGTTGGTGTTTGTTGAGAGTATTCGAGAGGAGAGAGGGGAGAGGATTTGAAGAAATGCTTTGTCAAACGGTCTGAAAATATGTGAAATTCAAATCGAAAGGGGCGGAACACACAAGAGTTAGAAACCTGCATCAATCTAACGGTTACCATTTACTGTATCAGATTTTGGAGGTGTCCTTTTCAAAAATTTGAACATCAACGGTTCATTCTGGTGCTAAATTCATCTACCATGCCGACTATGCTCTATATTTCCACTTACTAGTTACTAGTAGTCTATTTTTCCCCTTTTTTCAAGTTTATTATTTTCTTTTTCTTTTTCTTTTTCAATTTTATTGTTTTTTAATTATTTTATGTTCAATACTACTTTTATTTTTTATTTTATATCCTAAAAGGTAGAAGTTTTTTTTTAAATAATTTAAACATTTTTGACACTTCAAATGTTTCCAAATGTCCCATGTTCCAGGATAGCACATTTATAATCTTCAAATTTTTTTTTCTTCATCTTACGACTCACATATAAATGTCTCTGTTTTGATTCGATTATCTTAAGTTCATAATTTATCATTAATCCGACAAACTTACTCTACATACGGATTCAAAGAATATAAATGAAATAAATAAATTCCATCTGGTGTCTCTTTCCTGGTTCTCTATCAAAATCACAAAAATGTAAAATCCAAGATGTCAATTTTACGTAATAAAAAAAAGCTGTAAAGGTGAAATTTAACCGAATCAATTTCAGATTTTTGGCCAATGATTTATTCAAATAATTGAATACAGAAAAATTCATGCCCTTAATTACGTATCCATGAAGCAATAAGTGTGAAATCCACCATTAAAACATTACTTACACACTACAGCCCAGAGAAGTGCCGGCCCTTTGCCCACCATTTCAAACTACAGCAGACCATACCAATTACCCTGCCCCACAAAAAAAATAATAATAATACAGAGACAGAACAAAAAAGGGGGGGGGCTTGCCCTCCGAGTCCGAGTCAGAGAATTTGAAGGAAAAGTGTGAATCCAACAGTGGTTTGAGAAAGCCTTTATTATGAAACTACTAAATAAATAAGGTTATTTTGAAAAACACCCACCATGTACCACAAGCAACTCCATGATCAGAATGCCTTCAAGAAGAGGTTTTGCTGTCATGAACAAGCGTGAAGTCATTGATGAGACACAACACAGGTCACAATAAAACTAC
Organism: Lophocereus schottii; assembly: GCA_002740545.1. Lineage (NCBI taxonomy): Eukaryota > Viridiplantae > Streptophyta > Magnoliopsida > Caryophyllales > Cactaceae > Lophocereus > Lophocereus schottii. Next base: position 11,209 of record NCQV01058672.1, on the reverse strand, counting down.
AAATACAACCCACGGGTCTTCTACTCGCCCCAATAGACTGCAACCTTTTTTCACGACCAACATTATCAAGTTGACATTTTTCAGGAGCCTTCAGCGAGGCCTGACAAGACACCGCCATCCAAGTATTTGATCTTTGTGTACATTTTCTCGTAATTAGAAGGCAAATATGTCTGCCACGATATTATCTCGTAGAACAGGTGAAGAAATTTAGACTTAAGAATCACATGAAGTCTTCTTCCAGCTCTTGCAGGGACTTATTAGCGGATGCAATCTGTTTGTTAGATGTCATCTTGTCAGAGACCATCAAATTCTTGTAGCTCCTCAACTCCGATTGCCTCTCTTTCTCAAGTCTCTCCATTTCTTCCCTGCGTTTCTGCAAGGAGGTTAAAACTGATTGTTAGTTGAATGACTCAAGGAGACTCATATCATTGGTTTGCTTTGGCCTATGTTTTCACCTAAAGTTCGTCAGCTGTGAACATTACAGATTTCACTGAGTGTATAGATGATCTTTCTTCTTTAAACTGACCCATTAGATGTGAAAACACTTGTTTTGGTATGAGATTTGAGAAACAATAACTAATTTAGACAGCAGTTGAGCCAGGAATCAAAAAAATTCTTGAACCAGCTACAATTTTTCTCAGTTCACCGTAAACCCACGAGACAAGCTGCATCAGAAGAAAGGCAACATCGAACTAGAAAGAGTGAAGACCCCAAAACAAGAAATTGCTGCAGTAAATTGCATTTGGACTATCCTCATTCCTCAGTAGAGTTACAATGTGGATGCAGTTTAGCACAAAAGTAAATTCTGATCATAAACATAGAATGTTCTACATATAGGTCAATTTAAAAAACAACTTCACATGACAAAGACACTGGTAGTCATCAACACAATGAACCAAAAGCAAAAGACTTTAGGGCTGAGGGATGCAATTCTATAATTTGTAGCCTCTCGAACACAAACCACCATAAGGTTTTACAAGTGTTCTAATCTATAACTGTTCTTTTCTGATTACACCAAAAATTTGCTTGGTAGTTGACACTAATGGAATTATTTACCGAAAGGCCAATAACTGGTATACAATGCCAGACAATATGGCATATTGGCATTGCATAGTATGCATCAAAGAGGTATCATGTTTTAAATATAGTCATCAACCAATTTAACCCATTGGGACTCTGGGCTTATTCAGTGGCAGATCCAGAAATTTAGTATGTTGGTGTCGCACTTTGAGTTTCATGAAAATTGGATGAGTACCAGTTCATCTTTAAGAGTGTCCTTTCAAAAATGAAAGGCATACAAAATCCTTACAATTTTTTTAGGTGCCTGCTCTAGGATACCAATTTCCGACTGGGATCATTTAGAAGCTATTCCCAGCGCGCAAACTTCTCAAATATTAGGTTCACAAAGCAATTTGTCCTCATTTACCGATAATATATGCAGAAAATTCAATACGACGTCATTTGCCACTGCATTTTGCATGTGACATATATAGATAAAAAAAGGCTTTAAAAAAAGGGCACAACGCCATAGCTAAACTAACCTTTTCTCTCAGCTGAGCCTTTCTTTCTGTTTTTTCAGCCATATTATACGCTTCGCGCTCAGCTGTATGCAGATATATCGCGTTTAATTTGCAAGCCAGAATCAGATGATTCAAACAAACAATGAAAAGAACAAGGTGAAAGATTTACCCTTCAAGTCTGGCGTCTTTTCCACTTTTGTTCTGTTCAGTCTATTAACCACCTCATTTATTCTCTTTTCCACTCGAATAGTTCGAACCTAGATTGACAAAGATGACGAGATCAGAGTTTTCCACGCCCATATGGTACTTTTAAAATTTATGTTCTATGTGTAAGTTCGGTACAAGATACTTCATCTTCAAAAGCTAGATGAGAAATTACCATCTTTGAATTGTGGAAACCAACTTGACCAACATCCATGGAAGGAGTTTTCTTCAGATTTGCCCAGGCTGTGTAAACCACATCAATATTATTCGCCTTGTTCCCTGCCATAAAACAACCAATATCAGGAAATCAACAGCATTTGTAAATATAAATTCATCCATCAAAGTTTCCATGCCCCATTCACGTTTAGGTTATGGAATGTAACAATAAACATAGAGTTCATGGCAAAATATTATACTTTGATCACAAATATAAGAAAGTACCAGTACGTTTTCTTAAACTAGAAATTCGAGCGTTAGCCAAGAAAAAAAAAACCTCCAAATCTAAATCAAAAACAAGAATAGTTGGTGTCGATCCACTACTGTTTGCAAACCAGACAAGTTTTACAGATATCCTAGATATTCCTAATGACTGGTATCTTAGAAACAATAAACTATTCCTAATATTATAAGACCAACTATTCACCCACGGTGGAAGCAGCTAGTGTAACCAACATAGCTTCTCGAACAAGGTTACCATGTTTAGTACCATTATCTGATAAACCATTGAGCCAGGAGAGTATGCAGGAATCTAGGACTTGCCTTGGATAGAATTTGCTTTAACCAGTTGTGCACAATCCTCCAGTAAAGCTACAGACATATCATCCATTGTCTGACCCTTATGCAGCCTTACATAGACATGTGCTGAAGACATCTTGTCCACATGGAACCTGTAAATGTAAACCATAGAATGAAGACACATCGCATCATGTACATACTATTACCAATATGGTGAAACTAGACATGCGGAGACCACCGAAACATGCTACCCCAAGGATCAGCAGGTTTGATCATGCTGGTCAAACAGCA